>JZKD02S1596172.1:0-10006 GCA_000966675.3 Picea glauca
CGTGCTAAATGCGTTTGTTGCTTCTCGTTTGATGTCCCATGCATCGAGTGTCAGTTGAGGGAGTGTTTCAGCTCCTTACCAAGCGTTTCCTTGGTGTAGAGGCCATATTCCTCTGTCTTCCCCATTCATCGGAAGTGGTTCTTTCCCATATTTAGTCCCTAACCCTGCATGGGGTTGGGGAGCTTCCATGGGTAGTGGATCTCAGTCCTCTAGTATGCCATCCACTTCGACCCCGTTCAAATTATATGGTGGGTTCAGGAGTCGTCTATACTTTCGACAGGGGACAACCTATTCTAGGGTCAATTTGTTCCCATGAAAGGACATTTATCCTCACAAGGGATGTCGTTGGGGGGTACCCCTCTCCAAGTCCAGTGGAATCCCACACAAGGGATGTTGTAAGGGAGCAACCCATTTCCCCGTCAGTTTAACCCCGTGCCTGGAGTCTTTCCTACACAAGGGGGGTCTGTTGGGGGAAACCTCAGTGTTCCTTTTGGGAACCATATGGGTGGAGGTTTTCCTCCATTAAACTAAGGTCAACAAGTTTTTATACCAAGCCCTGGTCCTTTTGTGAAATCATTATGGCAACCTGATACCATTCACAATCCAGGGTCCTCTTTTCAGGCTACTAATCAGTTGATCTCGCAACCTAGCCTACCATTTCTAGAAACACCGCATTTTCCAAACCTATCCAAGTTTTTAAATGACCCTATTCGTCATGAGCCTGACTCGTCTATGATCCCAACCAAGTTACCTTCAAACATACCCAAATTTGAAGTAAAAAGTGGTGAAGATCGACATGACCACGTGATGACATTCCACTTGTGGTGTTCATTTAATTTGTTGAATGATGACTCGATTCGCTTGCATCTTTTCCAGTGGACTCTCAATGGAGGTGCTACCAAGTGGTACATAGAACTATAAAGGGAGAAATATGCCACGTTTGGTGACTTAACCATGGTGTTCCTTAACCACTTCCAATACCTTGTTCAGTATGATGTTGGTACAGAATTGCTAGCCAACTTTGAACAGGACAAGGCTATGCACATTCGAGAATGGAGGAGTTGGAAAAGATTAATTAAAGCAACAGATCCACTACATTTTCTTCTTGAGTGGTTCTTAAAATCCTTGCTTATGTATATTTCAAAGGACATTGAGAATTCAAGAGTATTTTCGGAAGAGAAAGCGATTTTTAGGGCGTGGTATTTAGAGCTTATTTACTCTCAAGATGGAATAGTCTATGAGATTATGCCAAATGTGTTGAGGTCTAATCTCAACTTGGAAAATACAAATTCAACTCCACATGTTGATGGCATTGCGGGTTCCGCACAAAGTAAAGCTGCATATTTGTTCACAAACCAGTAGCAGAACTTGGCTATCCAACGGTCTGTGGTTGGTCCATCCCCCAGCTCGACCACCCTCGCCACCGAGTCATTGAATGTACATTTTGTTGACTCAAAGACTCAGAATGAACCTCAACATCCTGGAGACAAGAAATGAAAGGATACGAAAGGTGGTGGGGGAAATAACAAGAAATATGATAAGAATGTTGAGAGGGAAAAAGATGAAAAAAGGAAGGTGAATTTCCCTTGTAAGCTTTGTGGGGATGATGATCTTACACATCTGTTCCTGCAAATGGAAGAAGCCCAATGCCTTATGAATTTGAAACAACAACAACAACAACCTATTGTGTTTAACAACCCTTTCCCACAAGGGAAAAACTTGCAGGGTGGTTCATCCAACCTCAACCAGCAAGAGGGCACGTCAAGTGCACCCTAGAAGGATGGATGTGATGGAGTCGTGAGAATAGTTATTCATAATAAGCTACATACCATCAACTTTAAAAATATAAATCATGATTATAGTAACCTAGAGTTGACAGACAAAGGAAAAAAGGCGTCAAAGGATCAGGCACCTCTACATATAGAGAAACCTGAGAAAGAGACATCGTCATGCATAACTAAGGGTGTATACAAATGAACAACGCGCAACCCTCAAATAATCTATTGTCAAAGACTTGTCTCAAACCTTGTGTGCAATGTCTGCTTTGGAAGTACTCCAAAGTTTCCCTGTGCAGCATGCCGTGTTGTTGTCTGCAATAGGAGCCACTGATTTTTCTAGTCAGCTCGTGATGAAGTTTGATGCCACTGATGTCAAGCCTCACCTTCCCTATCATGTGGACTTCTAGATCAACGTGATTTCTAATATCATTTGATCAAGAGGACCGTCATTGATGAAGGGGCTTCGACGTGAGTAATGTCCTTGTCGTGTTGGTAAGCTATTGGTTCTTCAGAGCTTACCCCTTCCCCAACTATCTTGACAGATTTCGATGGATGAGCGTTCTGACCCCATGGTCTTATTTCTTCTTTTCCAGTCACGTTAGGAGGAAAATATATCTATGTAGAGGTTGAATTAGTCAATGTGCCACTCGACTATATTTATTTTCTGGGAGGAGTTTCTCTTACACCATGACAATTGTCATCTCCTCAATGCTTCATGTTATATGCTTTACCCATGAGGGAAGAATTGTAACCATCAACCAGGTGGATTTTGACCTTTCTTAGGCCACGGCTAACCCAGGATCCACAGTTTTGTGGATCGAAAACTCTCAGTCAGAAACTAAGAGTATCAGTTGTCGAATGTATCCTTCTCTCATGGGATCTTTTTATTTCTCCACACCGATTTCCTATCTTCGGTCCACCTAGTTCGACTATCAAAATTTGATTCCACCAACTTTCACTTAGAGAGTTGCTTCGTTTAGAACATCATATTTACATGATCCGTGGACGCTACCCTCATTGTGTGAGGGGATTAAATACCATGTTAACACCAGGATAATCATACATTTGTTTATAGCTGAGGTCGCTTACCAGGATCTTCAACAGGGCACTACGGACCCTGATCAAACTCCTTCATTGACAGAGGAGGAGGATTTTTTTTGGAGCCTATTTGGGTTCAAAATTATTCATATTCCCAATACTTTATTGACATTGTCTTTCCCTCAGAAGAAGCTATCATTGAGACAATTATTGGAGCTAAAAGGCCCTGAAAGGATATGCATCACTGATCATATTTCCTCCTTGAGATCAATCATATGGAAAAGGGAGAATTTAAGTCAGTTGTGAGCAGGAGTATCGATCGAACGGTGAACCCCTTGGACAGACACAATGTCTATACCGAGGGGAACATGGAAAATATATTGGAAACCATGGAACATCAATGACAACCAATAGTCCAAACTACATGTCCAACAAGAACTATTTGGTTGCACCTTAGGTTGATGTTAATTCACATTGGATTTTGCTTGACTTTTTTTAATTGGGTTGTGATTGCATAACTATTGTTTCCTTTTTCATTTTAATCAATGGTGTAGCTACAAGTTTCTTCAAAGTAGAAAGAGGCTTGAGATAGGACTACCCCTTCTCACTCCTAATTTCCTCATTGTGATAGAAGGGCTGAGTAGGTTTTACATGAGGCTAAACATGTAGGAAGTTTCAAAGGTATCAGAATGGGGTGAAACCTATACCCATTGCACCTATTGATTTTTTATTATATTATGATATTTTTTTATGGATGTCAAAAGGATGCTTCCAATTTAAATGAGATACCAAACTTGTATTGCTTGGCTACTGGAATGATGATAAATATTAGAAAATCTACCACATGCTTTTCAAGTATTTACGATGAATAAAAGAGGTATTATGCTCATTAATTCCCATGTGAACAAGTGGATCTACAAAATGGTTTGAAGTATATAAGTTTCATCCTCAAGCTATATAATTATGGAAAGAAGGAATGGGGTTGTCTTATTGCAAAATTTGAAAAGAAATTATCTATGTGATGCTTCAGATGGGTCTGAGGGGGGCATAGATTAATGTTGGTGAAATCGACATTAAAAGTTATACATGTATATTGGATACCTTTTGACTTTATCCCAAAAGGTGTAATTGACAATCTTGTGTAGATTAGTTTCAGTTTCTTATGGCACGCAATAGGGAAAAGTGTTACGAGGAAAATATCTCTATGGCTAGGGTAAACCACAACAGACGGAAACGACTGCAGAAATCAACTTTATCCCAAAAACATGTTATATAAACCAATATGCAGGAGAGATAAGAAAGAGGCCTACCTCATCCATATGTTCTATGAAGTCCACCGTTGAGCACTTAAACCCAAAGCTATATACCTACAACTAGTTCTCAACAAACAAGCAAAGCAAGCATATGGTGATAATATAAAAGGTTATCACATTAGATAGCATAATCCATTAATATACATAACAAATACGCCCATGGATAATAACTCATATATTTGCAAGATATCAATTGGATGGGAAAGGAGTATTTCTATTAATAAATGATCAGCGGAAGTGAAAATATTACAGACTTCCGTGTCGGCACGGTTCGGAACCGAGAAACTAAGTTCCTTCCAGCTGGGCCTCCACCACTTCAATCCTCAATCAACAATGGAAGATCTTGGGGGCTGAACACTGTGTTCAGACTTAAAGGACAAAGGAATGTAGACTCAATATAAAGTAAATAATTTCTCCAGAGTAACTTTTCTCTCAAAGTTGAATTCTTTCTCTTCTTTCCATAGCTCGGAATTGGTCCATTTATAGCCTTCAAAATGGAATTGAAGCGCCAAGTCGGAACGTTTCCAATATATGGAAGGCCAAGGATCATAGATCTCCTGTCGTGACATGGAAACCAGACATTAATTTTCATTTTCTGACACAAATATCGATGTACGTGGGTTGTAGTGGAGCAGCCTGCGTATACGCATGTTGTATAGTGTGCAAGATGCGTACATGTGGAAAAATATTTATTTTTGTCTCTGGATTTTATCAACAGGGAAGATAAGTCTACATAGGGAAATGGAATAAGGCCCTATGTGCAAGATTTCATAGAGTGAGGCAAATCTTGGTATAACATATTCCCCCTAATGTGTGAGGTCAAAGGAGTATCTTCGATGGCCGAAATACATTATAAAAAACCCAGAAGTGGAGTGGTAGGGTACCAATTGGACGAACTAGTTGCTCATTACATTATGTATTGACTTTGCATACATGGCTGTCAATAAAATTACACTGCAGATCCATGTGAAAATATACCAAACAAGTGTATGTGGCCATGAATAGGAAAATACAAATGCGGTTACATGCCAATAGTTGTCATAGTCACGAACAAGGCCCAATAGAACTAGTCTCAAAACCAATCTGAAGATATTTGTATACCATGGAGTACAATCTTATCTCCCATGATCACTGAAGTCATATAGGTACTGGTCCAATGAAAAGGAAGCAACAACTTAGGAAAGTTGCTGCCACATAGTGATGTCCTCAAGTCTTCTACACAATCCGCCAAGGGTGCAAGTCTACATCATGTGAATAAAGGAGTTGAGATCGAAGACAATGAGACATTGTTTGATTACCGGTCATTGAGGTATACCGTTAACAAACACGAGACAGCCTACCAATAATGAAAGTAGGTATCAAGGCACCGAGTACATTCTTACAAGTGTGAATAGAGGAGTTGGTGTCGAACACATGAAGAATCCATCGATCAGGAGACATTGATGTATTCCCAACTGTCGATGGTGAGAGAACCTGCCACTAATGATTGCAAGCCTCAAGGTACTCATAAGACTCCAGGTCTCGTTTCCAGAATAGATGAGTTGAAGTCGATGGAAAGAGACATGATGAAAGTAGAGCATTAAGGCATCTCTCATCAGTCAGCACGAGGTACAAAGCAAGAGCTTCATGATTTGGTGGAAATTAGACGAAGAACATGTTCATGAACCAATGACCCTGTGCATCTTTCGTGTGTGCCAAGTGCAAGAGGTACACGAAAAAGACCCTTTGAATAGCATCCAATGATGAAAATTGCTAACAAAGGTAAGGAAACCACCAATAAGGATAATGGCATCCAAGACATTGGATGAATCCCAATGCGTGAATAGATTTCTTTTCGTCGAACACAAGGGAAACCACCCATTCAATGACCAATGATGAAATGTCGACTGTTGGGTTCAACGTTACCTACCAATAATGAAAGTAGGGCCAGAGTGCATGATAGGACTTACAGTATCATATGATTCTGAGAAAAATTGAGGGTATGGGGGACATGCAAAGTCAAGAGTTCTGAGGAGTGGTCGACACAGGTTGATAGACTTCCTTTAAACAAGAGCATGAGACATATGGAGGAATCTGGCAGTATAGACCCAATGATGAAACCATGAGATGCAAGACGCATCAATGAAATTCTCTATAAGGATTGGAAGAGTAACCAATCGATAGAGAAGACTCTGTAACAATCTTAGCTTCCTAAGGCCATGATAATCCCAAAATTATGATGATGAATAGACTCAATAACTTTTTGCTATGTTCAAAGGCGACATGACTGCTGCCAACATAAGATAATACTCCCTTCCTGCCTGAATTTTTTTGTTTTTTCAAAGACAAATGAACGTTATGATACAGAGGAGGAAACGAGTGTCGCAAGTAAGAAAAACTAGTTCCAGCAGTGGAACAAACCTATACTCAATGCAAGGATATGCATGTGGGAGATGGACACTCGAGGGAATGTTCCCTCCTAGGTATAGGGTGTCAAATTGCAAAGGATATAAACAAGGCTCTACTTGGTTGAGGATGCAAAACTATTGAGGTAAACGGTTTATAACACAAAGTGAGAACCGGCTATAAGTTCAATACTACAAGCAAGGGAATGAGATGCAATCACAACTTAATGCCAAAAAATGTCCTTTTTTATGACTTTTAGTCTACTTGGTGTGAAAAAGGAATAAACTTGTGCCAAATAGGCGTCTTTTCAAATCCAATTTACGAGTGTGAAAGAGACAACTTCACTCGACAATATTTTCTCTTTTTGAAAACGAGTCGAAAAAGAGCTTAAATAAGACTCATGACCTTTCAAGTCCAATTTAATGAGTGTGAAAGGGACAAATCACTCGGCAATATTTTCGTTTTTTGAAGACGAGTTGGAAAAGAGCTTAAATTAAACTCATTTGGGAGTCCTCGAGGTATAAGGTTGTATGTTTTTTAGTGAGAAATGGGGATCAACATCAAATCATGTACTAGCTATGAGGGACTCCTGGTCCTATGAAAAAAATATATGCATGGGCACCAAGTGAAGTAGAGGAGCTAACTAGGGCACCCATGTTTGGTAAGTCTCTACCACTTGCTAACGACAAGACTTATAGCAGATGGAAGGTTCTGTATTTCAACAAATGGGTTCATACCTAAGGCATGAAACGTGACAGTTTATAGGATAATGAGAAAATGCATGATGGAATGGATACCTATCATATATGCTGGGTAAGGAAAATACCTGCCCGTGGTGACGAATGACCAACATAACGTTGAACTCTGCAAGAATCCCTGGTTAAAACTACAAAAACCAACTCAATCCACCCTTGTATTAGTCGATTAGGTGAAAAAATGACTTAAAACTATAGAAAGTAGGTAAAAATAGTTTATAAATAGTAACAAAACCAAAAATTACTATACTATTTTGATTTTTTACCCAAATAGTGCAAATTGGACCAAAATACCTCCAAGATTCAAACAGTGATTGCGGGAGCGTCAGGCAACGAAACTAGCAACCGTCTGGACCAGGTAAATATACTTCCCTTCCTCTTCATTGGACCAATACCTATATGACTTCAGTGATCATGGGAGATCACATTGTACTCCATTGTATACAGATATCTTTAGATTGGTTTTGAGACTGGTTTTACTGGGCTTTGTTCATGACTATGACAGCTATTGGCATGTAACCACATTTGTATTTTCCTATTCATGGCCATGGACACTTGTTTGGTATATTTTCACATGGATTTGCAGTGTAATTTTATTTGCATCCATGTATGCAAAGTCAGTACAGAATGTAATGAGCAACTAGTTCTTCATGCCGATTCCCTACCACTCCACTTCTGGGTTGTTTATAATGTATTTCCACCATCACAGATACTCCTATGACCTCACACATTAGGGGGCTCAATTATGTATGCATCTTGCACACTATAAATAAATATTTTTTCACATGTACGCATCTTGCACACTATATAGCATGTGTATACGCAAGCTGCTCCACTACAGCCCGTGTACATCGGGATTTGTGCCAGAAAATGAAAATTAATGTCGAGTTTCCATGTCACGACAGGATATCTATGATCCTTGGCCTTCCAAATACTGGAAATTTTTAAGTGCTCAACGGTGGACTTCATCGAACATCTATACGAGGTAGGCCTCTTTCTTATCTCGCTTGCATATTGGTTTATATAGCATGTTTTTGGGATAGAGTTTATTTCTACAGTAGTTTATGTGTGTTGTTTTTTACCCTAGCCATAGAGAGATTTTCCTCGTAATAGAATTGGCGACCATACTAGGGATTGGCCCATTTATATCCTTCAAAATGGAATTGAAGGGCCGAGTCAGAACGTTTCCAATATATGGAAGGCCAAGGATCATAGATCTCCTATTGTGATATGGAAACCCGACATTAATTTTCATTTTTTTGCACAAATCTCGATGAAATCAAGTTGTAGTGGAGTAGCCTGCGTATACGCATGTTGTATAGTGTGCAAGATGCGTACATGTGGAAAAATATTTATTTTTGTCTCTGGATTTTATCAACAGGGAAGATAAGTGATCTGAAAATGATAAAGGCTTGTATTCTTGAAAATATTTGCAAGTTTTAATTCAAGTGTTCTTATGCAAATGGATCAATTTTTCAAACACAACTTTTATAGAAATTACACATTCAAGATGCATATAATAAGCAGCAAATAACAGTGAACAGAAAACACATAACACAACAAATGATAAAGGAGTTCACCCCCCTCTTGGACTACATCTCCTGGTCCAGCTTCCAATGGATATTTTGTATTATTTGCTCAAAGTGATCAAATATGTGCTTTACAATGCTCAAAATTCCAAATAGATGGCTCCAATGGCTTCAAAACGTCCAAAAACTCCAAGCTGGGCTTTTTCGGCACCTGGTTTGGCCAAAAATTGAAGAAGATAGGCTTCCTGGAAGTTCCCCTTCAAACTTGTTGTCTCTGGATCGCCAAAATGCACCTTTGTCTCCTTAACCTAGCCCTGATGTGCATATTTGTGTTAAAACCTAGCATCGGGCGCAACCGCAAAACGATGCGAACTGTAGGACGGTTAGGGCATGCCTAGCCCCTAACCGCCAAAACCCATGGACATATGGGTCACCATGTGACCGCGCGCACATACAAAAAGGGGCCAAGGTTTAAACTTGTAGAAACACGCCAAGTGGCCAAGAGCGCGGGCCCGAATTCATTTGAAAACACGTGCGGGTCGGTGGTTATATGGTGGTTTATGTGACCGGGGACCGAGGCTTAGCCCCGGCCTGGACCGCGCCCCCATTTCAAAACATATGCAATTTAAATAAATTGAAAACCATATATATATTAAGAATCAATGGTGGGTGCATCAGTTGGGCGGCCCTTCCTAAGGCTCTTCCCCTGACCGGAGGTCGCGGGGTCAAGTCCTGCCAACTTCATAAATTTTAAACCATAGCCAAGGTGACATGTGGCGGCTCTTGTTGGGCCACGTGTCACCAATCCATTCGCCACCAATGCCACCTGTCAAGAAACGATTCGTCGTCCAACTACCAACCAACACCTGCCATGTGTCACACGACACTGCCACATGTCGTACAACCCTGTCACGTGTTGTACGGACCCTGCCACGTCAGCATCCGTACGGACTGTACAGTTAGCACATTTTTTTTGCCTGTTTGAAGATTTGAATAGAACGTGATATCTCACTCATCCAACGTCCATTTGAACCCAAACAAGTTGCATTGGGTTTGTGATGATGAGGCCTACGCACTCGTTCGATTTGAAGTTATTCCAAGCACTTTGAATTTTGAGCAAAATTTGATCCCCTGGATCACACCTCCCCATTGGAAAGCTTTTGGACCTCCAAAAGACTATTTTCAGTCTATCTGAAGATGAGGGTATA
>JZKD02S1596173.1:0-10006 GCA_000966675.3 Picea glauca
TAATTTTTTGGCCATTTTTGCATAGTTTTGACCCTTTTGCTGTGATGTGGAGTTAATCCTTGTGCCATGAACGACTGTTTTTCTATGTTGATGATGCGGAGTTCTTGTCGCCCTGTGCGGACGAAATTTCAGTGATAACAGGTGGGAGGCCAACCACTCTCATAAATGTGTCATTTCTCAGGTGTGTGGCTTTTTGCGACAACAGTTGCGCATCATGTGCATGTGCGTGAATCTTGCATTTATGTTTTGCACATGTGCGTGCACGCCCAGTGTCTTCATAGCGCCCTTCAATTTTTTCACTATTTGTATAGTTTTTGACCCTTTATGAATGCTTTTGTGTTAATTCAGGTCCATGGATGTCTTCATAACTGTTTGACAATGCTGAATTCTTGTAACCATTTGCAGACGAAATTTCAGTGATAATAGATGCCCCCTGATGGATGAGGTTAGGAGCATACGTATAGCCGAAATCCATCAATGTTTCTTCTACTCAGAATGTTGTTGTAAGAGAGAGAAATAGTGGGATTGTCAAGAGTGCCCCGTTGGAGGGAGAAGGGAACCTGTAGAACCCAACCTTCCATGAGGTGTGTAAAAAAAAAACTGTGTAAAAATGAGGCGGACATGTGCCATGCTCGTGTCATGTAACTCAAAAAGATGAATGAAGTGTTGATGTAGACAACTGCAACACCCTCGGGGGTGGTCGTGATAAATGCAGAAGACAATTCTGTGGAGGAACATACTCTGAATAGTAGGCAGTGACATTTGTAAGAAGTATCACGGATTCTGTAGGCATTGATAGCCCGACCAAGTTCAAAGGTCTTCGGCAAGTATAAGAACTAAATGCAATAGTCGCAAAGTAAGACCCACCGTAACATGAGAAAGTGTTGATGTCGAATGTTATGGGGGTCAATGACAACAGGGAGCAATTGTGGTTCTCCCTGTGTTGTCTGAGATCTCTCATTAGATGGGTAATGAGAATTAAGATACTGTTCTGGAAAGTTGTGCTGATGTTGACAAAAAGGGGGACGCGACTCCCAGAAGAAAATGGCTTCGTGAAAACTACTAGGTGAGGTTAGGAAGTGGAGGAGGTACATGGACGAAGTCAATATGTAGGAAGACTCAAGACTACCCTTGGTTGGAGTATATGTGAGATAAAGTGGTTGCAACTGTTCAACAAGGTCGGGTGTCAGGGGGACAACAAGATAGGGGATAAGGTGTGCCAGAGGTGGTACAAGGTGAACAAACTCAGAGGGCAGAGGTAAGTGGCCTGTGGGGTACTCTGAAGATATGGACGATGTCATGAAGGGTAGATGATAAGTAGTTCCCCAACCAAGGGTGACATGGGTTGAGTTTTGCCAAAAAAGGGAAGAAGGTCGCCAAAGGTGACGATAAAAAGTAATGTAACTGCTGGAAACAAAGGCATGTGTACAATAAATAAAGAATAATTTGGGATAAGTGTACAAATACAAAAACGGGTGCCCCAGTGTGATATGGTTGGCCTGGGTAGGGCGCAATTTTCTTAGAGAACTGGTGGAGGGTGGGGGCCCCATGGGTGGGTTTCTGTATGAGGTAAGTGAAATGAAGGGAAATTTGYAGATGGGCAAACTGATTGTGGATGAAATGAGGGTTCATGATACTGTGGAGGTGCAGTAAAAAATATAACTGTGAAGAGATAATTTGGGATTCCATTGGGAAAGCTAGCACAATGAGGAGAAGGAGTATGTGGTTGATTCGCGACATGAGGTAAGACTATCGGGACTCCCATCCCTAAAGGGTTTTGAAAAACAACATGAGTGTCAAAATCACAAAAGGGTACTATGAACGGGACAACTCATGTGGGTAAGAGTGCTACCAGATGACAGTACCGAATATGCAAATGGAGGTGTTGGTACTGCAGAGCCGAAAATGGGGATCCTAGAGGAAAATGTTAGAGGGTGTGACTGGAGATGCAAGTCAGATTCAGAGGGAATGAATACATGCCAGTGTTGAGTATATACCTGGAGGGGTTGTGTTGATGTATGATGACCAATTACCTTCACACATGAAAACCAAATACCCGACGTGAACAATATCTGACAATAATCGAATATATGAGCATGTATTTGATAATTGTGAATGTGTGCATGCGTACCTAGTCAGGGTATGAAAAAATGGCATCCTAGGGGCTCAGGATGAAAAGAGGCCTAGGGAATATCATGATGTAGATGACGGGATGATGATCCTATGGCTGAAGATGGATCGATAAATGGACACCCGGAGCTCCCGGAATGGTGAGTGGATGTTTGGCAAAAAGGCCTATATATAGTTGTAGGGCCCACATTGCCACTGCATTTGTACTTGTTGCTATAGTGACTAGATGACAAGTATTCAGAGGATATTTGGAGATTCTGGGAGGGTGAGGCATCTGATCAAGGACCAACGAGCTTCAGGTTAGTGGTATAATCATCCTACATAGAATTAGGGTTTCCTTTTTTGGGGCAGGCACTGTATGGAGGGCCATACAGGAGGATTTTATGAGTGTGGGCCCCCACGTGTGCGGGCGATCCGGAAGTAGGTGTACACACATGCGTGCCTTCCCATTAGATAGGCACACATGGGGATGCCTGTGAGGGGGATAAGGGCGTGCACTATGGGCGCGCCTGTTGGCTACACAACTACGCATGTGTGCATGACTGTGTATTGGACAAGCGTTCTCTAAAGCGTGCCTGTAAGTTGAGCAGGCACACATGCATGTGTGCCTGTGGGATGGATAGGCATGTTTGAGTGCACACTTGTGGAGTGAACTGGCGCACACGTGTGCACACCTATGGGTTTAAACAACCATGCCTCGGAGGCAAGGTTGACGGGTGTAAAACTTATCTTTTTGATGTTGTTAATGTTCTATGTGAATGACTTAGGACTATTTTATGTGGTTGCAAGTGATCATTGTGCACGATGTCAGTTGGTTGGCGAGAGCGGGATTGTTCCCAGCTATGAGATGTCATGGCTATTCAGGAGCTAGGAGTACGTGCGACTTTGGCAGCCTATGGGTTGCTGAAGTTCTTTGAGTGCCCGTTGATATGGGTGCAAGAGTATCTCCTGCATTTCCTTATCCGAATGTGGAGTCTAGACCTGCATTGTTTCATAGTGTGGGGAGAGCAGATTGCCTTCACTGTGGTGAAGGATGTATACTTTTTGATGGGACTCCCGTTTCGGGGAACGCCCCTACCGGCAGAGCCAGTGTTACCCAGGGATGTGTCGCTAGCGAAAGTTGGCCAGAGATACTGTTCGGGAGTGAACTTTATGTCTGGCACTATCATGAGCATTGGGGAAATGGATTCCCTAGATCATCATTGTATAGCAGCGATGATTGTGAGAGTTTATGGGTCCTCTGGCGACGCAATGGATTAGTGGTGGTCAGCTGTGTGTGATGGAGAGGGTGTTGGTTGGTGAGCACTTCACCTGTGGGCTTACATTGCATGCCAGGATGGTAGGGAAGCTGGACCACTGTTGTTCCATGGATACAGGAGAGTTTTCCTTCGGGTCCATCCTGGTGGCTTGGTTTCTAGAGAGGGTGCCTATGTTGCACCCTAGGATTTTATTGGGTGCGCCTGGGGTGCGAGAGCCACGACTAAATCAGTGGTCGACTATTTTGCTTCGCCACGGTGGTGGAGAGGGAAGCCACTTCTTTACTGCAGAGACGACACAGGTGTGGCGGAAGATGCCACAGGTGATATTGCAGTACCCCTATGCTGGGGTTGACTTCCGGGAGGATCTGGATATGGTGTTGCCTCCAGGGGAGGTTTTTGACCATCGAGGTATGTTGATGATTGTGATATATATGTTTCTTTGAGATAGCATGATATATATGTATGATATAGATGCTGATACTATTTTTTGTTTGTTTGTATGTGCAGATGTGGCACCTCGCGAGCGCGAGGTGGAGTTATGGAGAGCGTCAGCTCGTCAGGAGTCGGAGAGACCACCGCGGGGGGGACTGTAGGTTGGAGAGAGACGTCGGCATGAGGACACCACAGTGAGACCAGCTGATCTGGAGAGAGCAGCGAGGAGATGTTGGTTTGATGACCCTAGTGTTGGGCCATCACATGCTCCTCCAGCAGATGGCAGAGTAGATTTTGAGGACATACGCCTTCACCTGGAGGCGGTGTTACAGGGAATGCTTGATGGCATGTGGTCTCGCATCTAGGATGAGGGCATCCTGGAGTAGTGTGTGGGGATTCCGCCGCCATGATAGGCCGTGGTACGATGGGCAATAGTAGTTGGTGTTGTGATGACCGGATGACTACCGTCAGGGTAGGAGGGACTAGTAGGGGGTGGGAAACCACCACCTAAGGGAGGGGCAGGCGATGGTGCTCTATGTATTTGTTGTATTTTTGTATATAGGCTGGTGAGCCCATTTTGTACCGAGGTGCTTCACTGGCCTGTGGATACTTGTAATTTTGTATNTAAGTGAAATGAAGGGAAATTTGCAGATGGGCAAACTGATTGTGGATGAAATGAGGGTTCATGATACTGTGGAGGTGCAGTAAAAAATATAACTGTGAAGAGATAATTTGGGATTCCATTGGGAAAGCTAGCACAATGAGGAGAAGGAGTATGTGGTTGATTCGCGACATGAGGTAAGACTATCGGGACTCCCATCCCTAAAGGGTTTTGAAAAACAACATGAGTGTCAAAATCACAAAAGGGTACTATGAACGGGACAACTCATGTGGGTAAGAGTGCTACCAGATGACAGTACCGAATATGCAAATGGAGGTGTTGGTACTGCAGAGCCGAAAATGGGGATCCTAGAGGAAAATGTTAGAGGGTGTGACTGGAGATGCAAGTCAGATTCAGAGGGAATGAATACATGCCAGTGTTGAGTATATACCTGGAGGGGTTGTGTTGATGTATGATGACCAATTACCTTCACACATGAAAACCAAATACCCGACGTGAACAATATCTGACAATAATCGAATATATGAGCATGTATTTGATAATTGTGAATGTGTGCATGCGTACCTAGTCAGGGTATGAAAAAATGGCATCCTAGGGGCTCAGGATGAAAAGAGGCCTAGGGAATATCATGATGTAGATGACGGGATGATGATCCTATGGCTGAAGATGGATCGATAAATGGACACCCGGAGCTCCCGGAATGGTGAGTGGATGTTTGGCAAAAAGGCCTATATATAGTTGTAGGGCCCACATTGCCACTGCATTTGTACTTGTTGCTATAGTGACTAGATGACAAGTATTCAGAGGATATTTGGAGATTCTGGGAGGGTGAGGCATCTGATCAAGGACCAACGAGCTTCAGGTTAGTGGTATAATCATCCTACATAGAATTAGGGTTTCCTTTTTTGGGGCAGGCACTGTATGGAGGGCCATACAGGAGGATTTTATGAGTGTGGGCCCCCACGTGTGCGGGCGATCCGGAAGTAGGTGTACACACATGCGTGCCTTCCCATTAGATAGGCACACATGGGGATGCCTGTGAGGGGGATAAGGGCGTGCACTATGGGCGCGCCTGTTGGCTACACAACTACGCATGTGTGCATGACTGTGTATTGGACAAGCGTTCTCTAAAGCGTGCCTGTAAGTTGAGCAGGCACACATGCATGTGTGCCTGTGGGATGGATAGGCATGTTTGAGTGCACACTTGTGGAGTGAACTGGCGCACACGTGTGCACACCTATGGGTTTAAACAACCATGCCTCGGAGGCAAGGTTGACGGGTGTAAAACTTATCTTTTTGATGTTGTTAATGTTCTATGTGAATGACTTAGGACTATTTTATGTGGTTGCAAGTGATCATTGTGCACGATGTCAGTTGGTTGGCGAGAGCGGGATTGTTCCCAGCTATGAGATGTCATGGCTATTCAGGAGCTAGGAGTACGTGCGACTTTGGCAGCCTATGGGTTGCTGAAGTTCTTTGAGTGCCCGTTGATATGGGTGCAAGAGTATCTCCTGCATTTCCTTATCCGAATGTGGAGTCTAGACCTGCATTGTTTCATAGTGTGGGGAGAGCAGATTGCCTTCACTGTGGTGAAGGATGTATACTTTTTGATGGGACTCCCGTTTCGGGGAACGCCCCTACCGGCAGAGCCAGTGTTACCCAGGGATGTGTCGCTAGCGAAAGTTGGCCAGAGATACTGTTCGGGAGTGAACTTTATGTCTGGCACTATCATGAGCATTGGGGAAATGGATTCCCTAGATCATCATTGTATAGCAGCGATGATTGTGAGAGTTTATGGGTCCTCTGGCGACGCAATGGATTAGTGGTGGTCAGCTGTGTGTGATGGAGAGGGTGTTGGTTGGTGAGCACTTCACCTGTGGGCTTACATTGCATGCCAGGATGGTAGGGAAGCTGGACCACTGTTGTTCCATGGATACAGGAGAGTTTTCCTTCGGGTCCATCCTGGTGGCTTGGTTTCTAGAGAGGGTGCCTATGTTGCACCCTAGGATTTTATTGGGTGCGCCTGGGGTGCGAGAGCCACGACTAAATCAGTGGTCGACTATTTTGCTTCGCCACGGTGGTGGAGAGGGAAGCCACTTCTTTACTGCAGAGACGACACAGGTGTGGCGGAAGATGCCACAGGTGATATTGCAGTACCCCTATGCTGGGGTTGACTTCCGGGAGGATCTGGATATGGTGTTGCCTCCAGGGGAGGTTTTTGACCATCGAGGTATGTTGATGATTGTGATATATATGTTTCTTTGAGATAGCATGATATATATGTATGATATAGATGGTGATACTAGTTTTTGTTTGGTTGTATGTGCAGGTGTGGCACCTCGCGGGCGCAAGGTGGAGTTATGGAGAGCGTCAGCTCGTCAGGAGCCGGAGAGACCACCGCGGGGGGGACTGTAGGTTGGAGAGAGACGTCGGCATGAGGACACCATAGTGAGACCAGCTGATCTGGAGAGAGCAGTGAGGAGATGTTGGTTTGATGACCTTAGTGTTGGGCCATCACATGCTCCTCCAGCAGATGCCAGAGTAGATTTTGAGGACATACGCCATCGCCTGGAGGTGGTGTTACAGGGCATGCTTGATGGCATGTGGTCTCGCATCTAGGATGAGGGCATCCTGGAGTAGTGTGTGGGGATTCCGCTGCCGTGATAGGCCGTGGTACGATGGGCAATAGTAGTTGGTGCTGTGATGACCGGATGACTACCGTCAGGGTAGGAGGGACTAGTAGGGGGAGGGAAACCACCACCTAAGGGAGGGGCAGGCGATGGTGCTCTAGAGGCACCTTGAGTGGTGCACTATGTATTTGTTGTATTTTTGTATATAGGCTGGTGAGACCATTTTGTACCGAGGTGCTTCACTGGCCTGTGGATACTTGTATTTTTGTATGTAAACACTTGGATGGCACTGTGGACCGTTTTGTATATACAGGAGTATACATTTTGAGATCTATGTGGTGTTTACATGTGTTTTGTTGATGTGTTGATGATGTCCAATCTATATATTTTGTGACAGGTTTTTGATATGTTATGTATGTGTAGAGGTAGCTTGATGTGATATATGCCAGTCTAACACAATATTAGCTAGGTTATATGTAATTTGATTCAATTGTCTTGGAATATGTGTAAATGTAATGGAATCAAAATGTCGAGATAAAAGTCTAACCTGCAGGTATTTGCGAAATAGGCAAGGATCACGTACACGGTACACATTGTTGAGATGGAGGACGACTAGTTGAGAGTTGAGGAAGACACGAAGGTGAAAAATATGATGATGCTGGGCATTGGCCAGGATGCCAATGATGGTAGTATATTCATCTTGGTTGTTGGTCACTGAACCCAAACATATGTCGCTCGAATGGAGCATTTCATGTGAGGGGGTGTAGAGAGCCCAAGTGGCTAAAGTGAGATTTTGTGTCCAACGGTTGGCACCGTCGGCATAACCGATGTGGTAGGCCGGTGGAGGAAGCATCTGTCAATAGCACAAATGATAGTTTAGATGTGAGGGATGGAAAAAATATTAAAAACACTATAAAAGAAAGAACCTAAAGTAGAATGACTACGTTTAAGCATAAAATTTCTTTAAGTATAACCCATTGATGGGTTCTTTGAGAGAGAGGCCTTCGGGAGAGGCCAGGATGTATGTGCCTTTGGTGAGGTAATGTTGGATGATGTATGGGCCATGCCACAGAGACTAGAATTTTCCATGGCCAAAGGTATCATGAGTGATATCGTAAGCAAGGACGAGGTCACCTTTGCGAAATGAGCGAAGGTTGACATGTCGATCAAAGGTAGCCTTTGATCATTTTTTAGCTGCCTCATTGTTCTGTAATGAAGATCAACGATCTTCATCTAGGGACTCTAAGTTTAGCAAGTGTTGCTCCATTAGAGAAGTGTTGGGTAATAGCTCAATTCTGGTGCGTAAGGTGGGAATTTCACACTCGATGGGAAGAGTGGCCTCAACCTCGTGGACTAGATGAAATGGTGTGAAACTATTAGCTGTTTTCATATCCATACAGTAAGCCCATAGCACGGAAAATAACATATGATGCCAATTGGTCTTATGTTTATTAACTGTGCACTGTAACATGGTATTGAGGACCTTGTTAATTGCTTTGACTTGTCCGTTAGACTAGGGGTAATATGGTGAGGCAAACTCATGGGAGAATCCTAACCGAGATGAGAGTTCGATGAAAATATCATTCTCAAAATGTTTCCCATGATCGAAAACCAGTTGGAGTGGTACTCCAAAGCAATATATGACGTGGTTAAAGAAAAAACGCGTTGTGGTGTCAGTGGTGTTGTTGAAAGTGGGCATAGATTCTGCCCATTTGTTGAAGTAATCGACTGCGACAACAATGTATTTGTGTCCATTGTTGGAGGGGGGATTACAAGTCATGAATTTGATGCCCCATTTACAAAAAGGGCCAGCAGTGATGTTATGGTCCTAACCCGCACATAGGTAGATCAATGTATTCGGATGTAATAAAGGTCAATATTAATAAGACCTTTCAATAAAATAGAATAAGGCNGGCTAAAGTGAGATTTTGTGTCCAACGGTTGGCACCGTCGGCATAACCGATGTGGTAGGCCGGTGGAGGAAGCATCTGTCAATAGCACAAATGATAGTTTAGATGTGAGGGATGGAAAAAATATTAAAAACACTATAAAAGAAAGAACCTAAAGTAGAATGACTACGTTTAAGCATAAAATTTCTTTAAGTATAACCCATTGATGGGTTCTTTGAGAGAGAGGCCTTCGGGAGAGGCCAGGATGTATGTGCCTTTGGTGAGGTAATGTTGGATGATGTATGGGCCATGCCACAGAGACTAGAATTTTCCATGGCCAAAGGTATCATGAGTGATATCGTAAGCAAGGACGAGGTCACCTTTGCGAAATGAGCGAAGGTTGACATGTCGATCAAAGGTAGCCTTTGATCATTTTTTAGCTGCCTCATTGTTCTGTAATGAAGATCAACGATCTTCATCTAGGGACTCTAAGTTTAGCAAGTGCTGCTCCATTGGAGCAGTGTTGGGTAATATCTCAATTCTGGTGCGTAAGGTGGGAATTTCACACTCGATGGGAAGAGTGGCCTCAACCCCGTGGACTAGATGAAATGGTGTGAAACTATTAGCTGTTTTCATAGCCATACAGTAAGCCCATAGCACGGAAAATAACATATGATGCCAATTGGTCTTATGTTTATTAACTGTGCACTGTAACATGGTCTTGAGGACCTTGTTAACTGCTTTGACTTGTCCATTAGACTAGGGGTAATATGGTGAGGCAAACTCGTGGGAGAATCCTAACCGAGATGAGAGTTCGATGAAAATATCATTCTCAAAATGTTTCCCATGATCGAAAACTAGTTGGAGTGGTACTCCAAAGCAAGATATGACGTGGTTAAAGAAAAAACGTGTTGTGGTGTCAGTGGTGTTGTTGAAAGTAGGCATAGATTCTGCCCATTTGGTGAAGTAATCGACTGCGACAACAATGTATTTGTGTCCATTGTTGGAGGGGGGATTACAAGTCATGAATTCGATGCCCCATTT
>JZKD02S1596174.1:7355-45695 GCA_000966675.3 Picea glauca
AGGATGGGCCTGCTCTTTCGGCTCCACCTCTTTTCCCTCTTCCTAAACTAAATCCCTTTCTTCCTCCTCTATTTCATTTTCTTCCTCATCTTCCTCCTCTATTTCCTTTGTTTTCAATGCCACTACCAGGATGAGCTAGTTCAATATTAAGATCGATTTCATATTCCTCTTCAACCTCCTTCTCCATGTTTTTTGGATTTACTATTTCCTCTAAGTTCTCAAGAACTTCAAATTTGTTACAAAGTAAAATAATTACTTTATTTATTATACATTGTCATATATTACGTAGATAATAAAATTTAGTGCACCTAAATCATATCCATTTTTAGTCCTTTCCTTCGACCATGGACTCTAGCATTCACTTCGCAGTCAACTATCATTGACCACCTATTACTTGGTGCTTTTTGGTGGATTAAATGGTGTGTTTTGGTAAGTCTGCAGATTTCTCACGAAGTTCTTTGCCTAGTTTTTTTATAAAATTGATTTATTATTAAATACAAATCTATTTTCCTATTTATCAAATTTCACCAACATAATTTCAGATTGGTCCAATGTTAGGTGATGTGACTATAATACCCTGGTGTATGCCCTTCTTTTTCATGAATTGTCAGACTTAAAAAATGAATTAATTTTATTATTATTTATGAGTGGCCAATTTGGCACACTCTGACATTGCAGTTAGTATGGCCAGTCTGACGCTTTGATATTGTAGTTAGTTCAACTCTGAGAGGCTCTGAGAATGGCCAGT
This sequence comes from Picea glauca, assembly GCA_000966675.3. NCBI lineage: Eukaryota > Viridiplantae > Streptophyta > Pinopsida > Pinales > Pinaceae > Picea > Picea glauca. The sequence goes on from JZKD02S1596174.1 coordinate 8,104, forward strand.
CTAACAATGATATAGTGCAGTCTAGGCTGGTGCGAATTTTCACATGGCTGTTAATCTTTCACCTAGATGTTGTCATCCTTGCCACACATTTCCCATGAAGGCCAGTCCATTCATGCTCCACTACCATAGATCCGTGCTCTGCTCCATACACAATTCTTAGGTCGTAAGGATCACATCCCTTGTATCCATGGTACATGGTCGATTCCTTTTGCTCTCCAGAATTGATAGCATACTAACATAAGCACTCCAATGGAAGAAATAAGAACTATAATGGAGGAATACCCACACAATAGGTAAAATGTTTTTGAGTTAATAGTCTAAGTTCAATTACACAGATTACACAGTCTCTCAAAGTAGTCTCTTAGCTTATTCCTATAACAGAATCATACCTAAGAGGATCATGGAAGACAAAGATTTGACTGCATCTATGCATGTAGAGATTCGTACAGACACAACTACATGTGTTCGAAGGCTTAAAATTCAAAGCAAATCCAGAATTTGAAGCTAAGCATTACTCTATTGGAGGGAAAGGCAAGAAATCACGTAAGGACATAGAAGACAAGCTTATAAATTGAATAATGCTTTGTTTATCATACCTTTCTAGTCTCTTTGTAGAAGTTCATAGTATTCGTTTTCTTTTCACTTCCATTTATGAATCCAATGAGTTTCCATAGAGTCTACTTTTGCTTCCATTTACAAGTCCCGTGAGTCAGTTTCCACATTCCTACATGCTATACACCAAATACAAAATCCGCAGGAAGTTAAAACTAGAAAAAATACAAATACAATTTTTAAATTTTACGAGTGTACCTTCATATTTTCCCATTCTCTCGTGAATGAAAGTTTCTTATTTTCCCGAGGACAACTTGTTGAGAAATATGCCTCTGGAAATTTGACTTGAATGGAGTAGTTATAACAAAATGGAAGCTAATTCTTTGCAAAATGTGAAGCTTAGAAGAGAGCATAAAATGTAAGTGATCCGGATTTTATGAGCAGAACGAAATGACTATAGATTATTAACAGGTTCTTAAAACAAAATAATAGAGATACAGTAAAAACAGTTTTCTATTCAATAATGAAATAAGATGAAACTGTAAAATGCAGCGAAAAACAAGTTTGCTGGAATGGTAACGACTTATCTCTGAGAAGAGATGTGACAACTTCTTTCATTCGCAAGAAGATGATTACAATGAGGCTCTGAAGGCCTTTTTACAATAAACATGAATGTCAAAAACCCTATACATCCAAAAACCTAACCCTAGGAGATGAAGCGCCAAAAGTCATGTGGGCCCCGTTTGGGTAAGTTAGTACATCAACTTCCAGTGGTCGTAAGTTTTGCATACGATCTTCGTTTTAGGCGCACGACAACTCGTTGGAAAGGTATCATCAAGGATATTCATTTAGGGGTAAGAATCAAATCCTTCAATTATATTTGAGAATCTTGATCCCGAAAAACCTTCATTTAGGCCCTCAAAATGGCCCTGGAAGTTAAAAACTACTAAAAATAGTAAATTACCAAAATTGCCAGAAAACTGTTTTGAGCCGGTTGGAAAAGGTGGGTGGCCACTGATATCCACCTAGATTAATCCTCCCTCCTTAGGAAGAATTGGTTTCCATTGCGTTGAGTTCCCCCATCAGATGAGGAAATTTCTATTGAATTTGGCCTCGGGTGAGCCACTTGCCTTGGTGCAGGAGCTGCCCTGCTTTGACGACTCGATAAAGTTGGATCATTTGCCGTCGAGTGCCCTTGATATGTGCGTCCAAAATCTGATCACTGGATTCTTGTTGTATGCAGTCAGGGTTGAGCTCTATTGGTGTCAGCTGTTCTGCTACTTCTGAGGTGTCCAATAATGGTGGAAAATAAAGGCAAAGGAGATCCACGTTGAACACTAGGTGCAGGCCAAGGAAAGGAGGAATGTTGATATAAAAAGCATTATCCCCCATGACCTGGTGATGGTGTGAAATCCATAATGGAGTGGGAGAAGCTTCTGATGGGGTCCTGTAAGGCATTCTTTTTGCAAGTGAAACGAAACTTTGTCGCCCACCTGAAACTTATGTGGCACCCGATGTTGATCATGGCGCTACTTGTACCTGTCATTGGACTTCTGTAGGATATCCTGAACCTGTTGGCGGATGTGCTGGATCCGCTCAATGAACCGGGTGGCTTTGTCAGCTTCAATTGGAGCAGGAGATGATTCGGTCAAGGTGACCGCAAGGGGACGTGCAACATCTATGGGACCCAATGGTTGGAATCCCAACCCCACCTAAAAGGGGTTGTGGAAGGTTGAGCTGTGCAGGTATCAATTGTAGATATGCTGGACATAAGGAGGTATCTCATCCCATGTACGAGGGTGCTTTTAATTATACATGCGAAGGATATGCACAATCATTCAATTTATGACCTCGGTTTGGCCATCTGTCTGGGGGTGGAAGGTCGTGGATTTGGTGAGCTTGGTGTCCAAGAGTGACCAGAGGATTGACCAGAATATGCTAAGAAATCGACTGTCCTGATATGAGACAATGGTTTGTGGGATTCCAAAATGTACCCAGACTCTTTCAAAGAAGAGCTTGGTAGTGGCCTCTGCTGTGATGCTCTTCTTTCAAGCAACCAGAATCTCCATCTTAGAAAAGCGATCAACAACCACAAAACAAAGTCATTTCCCCACTTGGTGGACGGGAGTCTCGACATGTAGTCCATTGAGATGGATTCTGATGCCCTGTTAAGAGTAGGGAGAGGGGTGTACAGGCCCTGTTTTTTAGTGGTCGGCTTGGCAATAGTGTAGGTAGTGTAGGACCTGCTATACTTGTTGACGTCCTTTCAAAGTTTTGGCTAGTAGAAATGTTTTTGTAGCATCACCACTATCTTTTCGACACCAAAGTGTCCTGCCACCCAACTATAGTGGGCTTCCTAGATCAGCTTCGCTCGCTCGCTTGATGGAACACAAATATGGCCCAAAGGACACAAAAACCCATTATAAATATGGAAATTATCGACAACTACGTTTGCACCCAACATTTGGTAGGTGGTGGTGAAGTCCGGGTCTGTCTCATAGAGTTGGGGCCATCCAAAGGTATCATGGACACAAGAGTCTAGCACCATGGTGAGTTCCACAACTGGAGGTCTGCTGAGGAAATCAATGACGCAGTTGGTGATTCCTATTTTATACTTGATGTTGAGGTGGAATTGCTGCAAGTATGTGGATCAATTTTGATGGCGGTCATTCTGCAATTTTCCTTGTGTCTGCATGAAATACAATGGCTTATGATTAATGTGGATGACTATCTCCTTCCCAAGAATGTAATGTCTCCACTAGCAGTAGGCTTGCATAATGGAGTACATTTCTTTGTCATAGGTAGGGTACTTACGAACAACATCTGATAGTGTCTCACTATGATAGGCCATGGGGTGGCCGTGCTGAGTGATAATGATGCCCACAACATAGTTTGAAGCACATGTCTCAATATCAAGATTGATTGTGAGCACTAATTGTTGCTGATGTTGCAAATTATTCATTTTTTTTATAAGAATGATTTACTATTGCACTTTGCAACAACCATAGCTTCTTAACTTGTCTAGTGTCTAAAAGAGGTTATTATTGCATACTTTAGCTTGGAAGTTGTTATATATATACTACAAAGTATTCTTGTTCCAAGAAGGTACCATAAACTACATCCCTACCTCTCTTTCCTTCCTATACCTAGACCAACAAATCGATAATCAAGATAGGGGGTGGTAGGCTTGACCACTAAACTTGCTATTTGATCCCTTGAGTTCACCAGGGAAGCCTACCTTGTGGTGGACCTCCTCCATCACTAAAACGAGGGAAGATCCTACTAAGGTGACAGTGGTAGTTTCTTCCATAGTTATGTAATATTTGGGGATCTTGTGGTGGGATTTGCACAAGCAAAAATATTGTGATAATAGGAACTGAGGTCACCTATCAGTGGTTGAGAAATATTATCCCATGAAAACAACTAACTAATGTTTGGAGCACCTGATACCGAGTATGTGTTGGGAGGACCAATTATTTTCTGAGATGCAATTCAGAGCCAACCTATGTCCTATAGATGTTGTAATCAACCCATATAATAATAAAAAAATGAACTTTCACAGTCAATGTTAGTCATAGAATCAAGAGGCAGAAAACACATGCGAATGTGGTAAGTGTAATAAAACCTGCTAGTGAACAAATAAACTTGCCAAGATTATTATCATACTCAATAATGAATGTGACATGACATAGCTCAAAACCAACAAGCAATCAAACATTAATAATCTAGTCAGACATGAAATGCTTAATCATTAAAAATCAAAAGAGCCAGATTAATGGACACAATGAAAATGATCTGAGCTAGGAGAATTTAGGAGAGGCCTCAAGATGCGAGTGTCTCGCTGATATGGTCTATGTGAGTGAGAAAAGTGAGTTCCCTTCCAATACACCTTGTGTTGATGAGGGATGGAAACATTCCACATATTTATTGGAGTGAGAAGGGGATTTTGCGCTCATGAGCATTGTATTGGAGAAAAATAGGGATTCATTGCAGGTGTATCGACGGTCAGAAGTTGTTTCACCACCAATGTGTCGTTGTTTGGAATCTTTTTTTCCTCCATGGAGAAGAATAAATCACAAAGATTTTCTAAGTGCTGAAAGGATTTATAGCATTAGAGAGACGAGGGAGTTGTCTCTGATATAGGCTGTATTGGCAAACAATACCGATTCCTAGTCAATACAACATGTATCGATGGGAGATGGTGATTTTCAAACTTTTTAGTGAGTAAGTTAGGAAGTGAAGAAAATGAAGTTTGAGCTTCAAAACTAGCATGAAAGAGCTTATAAGGTTTCTAATGGTAGGAAACTCTAAAGGGGGCCCTATTTCTTGAATTCTAATGAATGGTTTCAGTGTTGAAGTTAAGAAATTAAGGGAGGGTGTTGCTTCTGGTACAACAAGTGGCAAAATGATCATAACTTAGTTTTCAACCATTAATGAGGACAATCATGATTGTTTTCTATCCACGAATGTGAGTTGACTCATCACCATTATTTAAGGAAAACTACACTATTTGAAATAACCCGTAGGTTGTCCATAAGGGGATAGACTTTGACTTTTTCCAAATGCATGTGGGTCTTGGGCCATTAACCTATTTCCTTACATCTAAGATAAACAATATATTTTTTTTTACATAAACAATTATATTAATATTAGAAAAATGTTACATCCAAGCTAGATAGCAGATCAATACATCAAGATTTCTAGAACCACTGATATAGAACTATATTGGTGCAAAAATTCAACCGTCCCACACAATATTTCTCTGGCTATACTAGTATTCCTTTTCCAAAAAATTCTACAAGTATATATTCTAACATAGACAACTAACAATAAAGATACTTTAAAAAACAATTTTAAGAAAGTTTTAGCTTTGTATCCACGTTTTTTGGACCATCTTTGCCTATGTTGAGAATTTGATGATGTGCTTGCACCTGATTCAAAGATTGAATATTCAACAACTCAGAGATTGAAGAGCCATGTGAGGTGATGCCCCATCCCAACACATTCTTGCATACTCTGGCTCATTAAATTCCACATGATTAATGTAAGAGCTAAGGGGACTCCCCTCAATCATTTTTTATTTCCTTTTCATTAACTAAGGTAATAGTTTCCTTTAAGATAAACAAGATCTTAACCAATCAAAATCAATTTTAAATCTTATTGCAAAACCAATATTCATTCAATTTTGATGAAAAAAATGTATATTATTTTTAAAAACTTATCGATATTAAATTTATAAATATATTAAGAAATTGTTAATTTTAAATTTATAAATAAATAAAAAATAATCACTCATTATTATTATTATCATTAATTTTCTTAAACCGAAACAAGAATATTATATTATAAAAAATTCATAGAATAGCCGACAACAATCATACATATACAATTGATCATGAATATTGCTAATTTCCAACCTCCCTTTGCAGAGCAAGGGGGGAGAGAAATCATTTTTTTTCTACTAGGGATTTTCATATCAGTTTCTTGAGTACATGGATAAATTCTCACAAGTTGATTACAAAGTAAACCACAGAAACAAAGTATAATTATCTCAGGAGAAAGTCAAGGGTTGTCTAATGTCCCAAGTGGATATTCATTTCTACCTCATGAGCTATCCGATCCAAGTTGGATTTCCTTCCCCTTGCAAGGGGAGGGGAAGGATTTAGTTCCTTGTTCAGAACTTTCGCAAAGTAGATGGATTTGGAGGGATTAGGATGGGCCTGCTCTTTCGGCTCCACCTCTTTTCCCTCTTCCTAAACTAAATCCCTTTCTTCCTCCTCTATTTCATTTTCTTCCTCATCTTCCTCCTCTATTTCCTTTGTTTTCTCATCTTCCTCCTCTTTTTCCTTTTCTTCCTCATCTTCCTCCTCTTCGTATGCTTCCTCTTCTTCTTCTTTTGCATTGGAAACTGGATCCTTAGGGGATGGATCAATGCCACTACCAGGATGAGCTAGTTCAATATTAAGATCGATTTCATATTCCTCTTCAACCTCCTTCTCCATGTTTTTTGGATTTACTATTTCCTCTAAGTTCTCAAGAACTTCAAATTTGTTACAAAGTAAAATAATTACTTTATTTATTATACATTGTCATATATTACGTAGATAATAAAATTTAGTGCACCTAAATCATATCCATTTTTAGTCCTTTCCTTCGACCATGGACTCTAGCATTCACTTCGCAGTCAACTATCATTGACCACCTATTACTTGGTGCTTTTTGGTGGATTAAATGGTGTGTTTTGGTAAGTCTGCAGATTTCTCACGAAGTTCTTTGCCTAGTTTTTTTATAAAATTGATTTATTATTAAATACAAATCTATTTTCCTATTTATCAAATTTCACCAACATAATTTCGGATTGGTCCAATGTTAGGTGATGTGACTATAATACCTTGGTGTATGCCCTTTTGTTTCCTGAATTGTCAGACTTAAAATATTTATGAGTGGCCAATTTGGCATGCTCTGACATTGCAGTTAGTATCGCCAGTCCCACACTCTGATATTGTAGTTAGTTCGACTATGAGAGGCTCTAAGAATGGCCAGTCTAACAATGCTATAATGCAGTCTAGGCTGGTGTGAATTTTTACATGGCTGTTAATATTTCACCTAGATGTTGTCTTCCTTGCCACATATTTCCCATGAAGGCCAATCCATTCATGCTCCACTGGCACAGATACATGCTTTGCTCCATACACAATTCTTAGGTCGTAAGGATCACATCCCTTGTATTCATGGGACATGGTCGATTGCTTTTGCTCTATAGAATTGATAACATACTAACATAAGCACTCCAATGGAAGAAATAAGAACTGCAATGGAGGAATACCCACACAATAGGTAAAATGTTTTTGAGTTAATAATCTAAGTTCAATTACATAGATTACACAGTCTCTCAAAGCAGTCTCTTAGCTTATTCCTATAGCAGAATCATACCTAAGAGGATCATGGAAGACAAAGATTTGACTGCATATATGCATGTAGAGATTCGTATAGACACAAATACATGGGTTTGAAGGCTTAAAAATCAAAGAAAATCCAGAATTTGAAGCTAAGCATTACTCTATTGGAGGGAAAGGAAAGAAAGCACATAAGGACCTAGAAGAAAAGCTTATAAATTGAATACCGCTTTGTTTATCATACCTTTCTAGTCTCTTTGTAGAAGTTCACAGTCTACGTTTTCTTTTCACTTCCACTTATGAATCCAATGAGTTTCCATAGAGTCTGCTTTTGCTTCCATTTACAAGTCCCGTGAGTCAGTTTCCACATTCCTACATGCTATACACCAAATACAAGATCTGCAAGAAGTTAAAACTAGAAAAAATACAAATACAATTTTTAAATTTTACTAGTGTACCTTCATATTTTCCCATTCTCTCGGGAATGAAAGTTTCTTATTTTCCTGAGTACAAATTGTTGAGAAATATGCCTCTGGACATTTGTCTTGAATGGAGTAGTTATAACAAAATGGAAGCTAATCCGTTGCAAAATGTGAAGCTTAGAAGAGAGCATAAAATGTAAGTGATCCAGATTTTATGAGCATAATGAAATGACTATAGATTATTAATAGGTTCTTAAAACTAAATAAAAGAGATACAGTAAAAATGGTTTTCTATTCAATAATGAAATAAGCTAAAACTATAAAATGAAGCGAAAAACAAGCTTGCTGGAATGGTGGCTGCTTATCTCTTAGAAGAGATGTGACAATTGCACTCATTCACAAGAAGATGATTACAATGAGGCTCTGAAGGCCTTTTTACAATAAACATGAATGTCAAAAAACCTAGACATCCAAAAACCTAACCCTAGGAGATGAAGCACCAAAATTCATGTGGGCCCCGTTTGGGTAAATTAGTACATCAACTTCCCGTGGTTGTAAGTTTTGCATACGATCTCCTTTTTAGGTGCACGACAAATTGTTGGAAAGGTATCATCAAGGATATTCATTTAGGGGGATCAATCAGATCCTTCAACTATCTTTGAGAACCTCAATCCCGAAAAACCTTCATTTAGGCCCTCAAAATGGCCCCGGAAGTTAAAAGCTACTAAAAATAGTAAATTACCAAAATTGCCAGAAAACTGTTTTGAGCCAGTTGGAAAAGGTGGGTGGCCATTGATATCCACCTGGATCAATCCTCCCTCCTTAGGAAGCAATGGTATCCATTGTGTTGAGTTACCCCATCAGATGAGGAAATTTCTACTGAATTTGGCCCTGGGTGAGCCACTTGCCTTGGTGCAAGAGTTGCCCTGCTTTGATGACTCAATAAAGCTGGATCATTTGCTGTTGAGTGCCCTTGATCTGTGTGTCAACAATCTGATCGCTGGATTCCTATTGTATGCAGTCAGGGTTGAGCTCTATTGGTGTCAGTTGTTCTGCTACTTCTGAGATGTCCAATAATGGTGGGAAATAAGGGCGAAGGAGATCCACGTTGAACACTGGGTGTAGGCCAAGGAAAGAAGGAATGTTGAGATCAAAAGCATTATCCCCCACAACCTTGGTGATGGTGTATGACCCATAATGGAGTGGGAAAATCTTCTGATGGGGTCCTGTAAGGCGTTCTTTTTGCAAGTGCAACGAAACTTTGTGGCCCACCTGAAACTTATGTGGCACCCAATGTTGATCACGACTCTTCTTATACTTGTCATTGGACTTTTGTAGGATATCCTAAACCTGTTGGTGGATGTGCTGGATCCGCTCAATGAACCGGGTGGCTTTGTCAGCTTCAGTTGGAGCAGGAGATGATTCGGTCGAGGTGACCACAAGGGGAAGTGCAACATCTATGGGACCCAATGGTTGGAATCCCCACCCCACCTAAAAGGGGTTGTGGAAGGTTGAGCTATGCAGGGCTCGATTGTAGATATGCTGGACATAAGGAGGTATCTCATCCCATGTACGAGGGTGCTTGGAATTATACATGCAAAGGATATGCGCAATCATTCAATTTATGACCTCGGTTTGGCCATTTGTCTGGGGGTGGAAGGCTGTGGATTTGGTGAGCTTGGTGTCTAGCAGTGACCAGAGGCTGGACCAGAATGTGATGAGAAATTGACTGTCCTAATATGAGACAATGGTTTGTGGGATTCCAAAATGTACCCAGACTCGTTCAAAGAAGAGCTTGGCAGTGGCCTCTGCTGTGATGCTCTTCTTTCAAGCAACCAGAATCACCATCTTAGAAAAGCGATCAACAACCACAAAACACAATCATTTCCCTGCTTGGTGGATGGGAGGCTCGACATGTAGTCCATTGATATGGATTCCGATGCCCTTTTAGGAGTAGAGAGAGGGGTGTACATGTCCTATTTCTTAGTGGTCGGTTTGGCAATAGTGCAAGCAGTGTAGGACCTGATATACTTGTTGATGTCCTATCGAAGTTTTGGCTAGTAGAAATGTTTCTGTAGAATCACCACTATATTTTTGACGCCAAAGTGTCCTGCCACCTGACTATAGTGGAATTCCTAGATCAGCTTCACTCGCTCGCTTGATGGAACACAAATATGGCCCAGAGGACACAAAAATCCATTCTGAAGATGGAAATTATCGACAAATTTGTTTGCACCCAACATTTGGTAGGTGGTGGTGAAGTCCAGGTTTGTCTCATAGAGTTGGGGCCATCCAAAGGTCTCATGGTCGCAAGAGTCTAGCACCGTGGTGAGTGCCGCAATTGGAGGTCTGCTGAGGAAATCAACGACGCGATTGGTGCTTTCTGTTTTATACTTGATGTTGAGGTGGAATTGCTGCAAGTATGTGGACCAATTTTGATGGTGGTCATTCTGCAATTTTCCTTGTTTTTGCATGAACTACAATGGCCTATGATTAGTGTGGATGAATGTCTCCTTCCCAAGAATGTAATGTCTCCACTAGTGGTAGGCTTGCATAATGGAGTACATTTCTTTGTCATAAGTAGGGTACTTATGGATAACATCTAATAATGTCTCACTATGATAGGCCACGTGGTGGCCGTGCTGAGTGAGAATGACACCCACAACATAGTTTGAAGCATCTGTCTCGATATCAAAGGGCTGCTGTAGGTCTGGTAGTGAAAGTACTAGGGCTGAGCACAATCGCTGCTTCAAATCATCAAACACTTGTTTTTGGGACCATCCCCACGCAAATTTCTCTTTACCACCACCCTTGGTTATTTGGTTTAGGGCCCATGCAATATGGGATAATCCCAACACGAACCTATGGTAGAAATTGGCAAGGCCCAAGAAGATATGAAGCTCAGTGAGTGTGGTTAGGGCTGGCCAGTCACAGATGACTTGGATCTTGGCTGGATCCACATGTACACCATGCTGATAAACAATGTAGCCTAGGTAATGGACCTTGTACATGTCGAAGGATCATTTTTCCAAGTTGGCGTATACCTTGTGCTGCTGCAGGCTGTGAAGAACTTTCTGAATATGATGCAAGTGTTCGACCCAAGTCTTACTGTAAATGAGAATGTCATCTAGATACACCACTACAAAAGTATTGGTGAATGGTTGCAGGTATCGTCCATCATCCTCATGAAAGTGGCTAGATCATTTGTCAAACCAAAGGGCATGACCAACCATTAAAAAAGGCCTTCCTTTGACTTGAAGGTGGTCTTCCATACATCTGTCTGTTCTATCAGGACCTGCTGGTAGCTAGACTTTAGATCAATCTTACGGAAGTATTTTCCCCCCGTGAGTTAATCAAGGAGCTCTTCGATTCGAGGAATCATGTACCAGTTTTTGACTGTGATTTTATTCAGAGCCCGATAATCAATGCAGAGTCACCGGGTTCCATCTTTCTGCTGTACCAAAACTATTGGGCTCCCGCAAGGTGATGAGCTGGGACAGGTGTGCCCCTTGTGGAGTAGTTCTTGGATCTGTCGCTTGACCTCCTCATTCTCTAATAGAAAGTGACGATAGACTGGCCCATTGGGAAACGATGTGCCAGGGGTCATATTGATGGGGTCCTTGACTTGGCAGTGCAAAGGTACCCCGGTAGGTGAGAAGAAGATATTTGAATATTCTTCCACGACCTTATCTACTTTCTTCTGCTGTGTGGAGAGGGCGGTTGCAGAGACCCTGGATGTGGCTGTGATTTTTTCTCATTCTGAGAGAGAATCACGAAGAAGACAAATTTCCACGTTTGAGAGATGACCTTCCTGCATTTCTTAGCAGAGATCAAGGAAATAACACTAGGTGGGACTGCCTCGGGTATCTTGTACAATTTCCTTTTCAAATTAATAATAACACTACAAGGCCTAGATTCATATACAACATGACGTTTCCATAAATAAGGTTGGCCCAAAATAACATCACAAACTTTGAGAGGAGAAACATCACACAATACCTCATCTTTGAAGGGCTTTATGTCGTATGATAATCGACACTGTTGGCTGATGCGTAGATCGCTTCCTTGGCGAAGCCATACAATGGTGTAGGGTTGTGGGTACGGTGTTGTCAGTAGGGCCAACCGCTTAGTGACCTCTACTGAGACAAGGTTCGTCTGGATACCACTATCAATGATGAAGTGCAGCAGGGTGCCTTTTTCCCACATCTGTGAATGGAGGAGGCGCTCTCCTTCTTCTGGCTCGTCTGGTTTACTAAGCTTGAGCTTGGTGGTAGCAACGGTGGCACTGGGTTCTGCATCAATGATCCATCTTCCCCTTTCTAGTTCTGACTCATATTTAGAACCCGCATCTGATTTATAGGATTTCACTTTGGCCACCATGACTTCTTTGAGCGGCAGTTAGCAGTGTTGTGCCAAGGGCTCTTATGGAAGTCGCACCACTTTCTGATATCTTTCTTTGTCTTTTTGATGTCCTTCTTTGCTTGCATCTTGGACTGGTTGTCCTAATACTGTCCATATTTTCTCTGTCTTTTGTTCTATGGGTTGGGGCCTCCCTTTCCGGGCTTTTGCTGTGAGGGGTTCCCAGGCCCAAATTGCCATGTCTTTTGTTTGAGATTTTTCTCGATTTTGATGGCATATCGGTAGGCCACACCCAAGGATGAGATGTCCATAAATTCCATTTCGGTCTGGATGTATCTATGCAGAGCACCATGATACTTGAGCACCATATGTCGCTCTGAATCTTTGATACCCAACTTGGTGTGCAAGTTATGGAATATATTAGTGAAATCTGGCACTTCTTGGTCTCTTTCTTGCTGCAGTGTGGTCCATTTGGTATACAAGTCGTCAGAACTTCCGACAGAGTAGAATTTTTCCTTAATAACATCCCTGAAGGATTCCTAGGTGTCTGTGACTATAAATAATGATGGTTCCTCCATTTCCTTTTGCTCACAGAAAGTTTTCCACCAAAATTTAACATGGGGAACGACTTTGAGGAGCGCAAAAGTAATCTTTTCTCTATTCGAAAAGTTATGGACAAAAGAATACCCTTCTAGTAGATTCAACCACTTTTTTACAACATCTGTGTCTATCTGACCTTCAAATATAGGAATATCAAATTTTATTTGTACCTTGAAAGGGGAGGCGCCTCTGCTCGAAGAATATGCGTCACCTGTTGGTAGCCATCGAAGGAGTTGCACAAAACTATCCATCATCTTGTTCCTCTATTGCGTGAGGGATTCCTCAAGCAAAATTTTAAAAGGATCTCCTGTCCCATCATATTTATTTTCTCCTACCATGAGAGGTCACTTGGGCGTACGCGAGATTTTTTCCTCAAGAGAAACAAGCTCGAGACCTAACTCTTTGTACTTCGACCTTGTTGGGGACATGCATTAAGATGACAAGGACTAGACCACTGATCCAGATTTTATGAGAAAAATGAAATGAATACAAATTATTAACAGGTGCTTAACAAAAAATAACATAGATACAATAAAACTAGTTTTCTATTCAATAATGAAATAAGCTAAAACTGTAAAATGCAGTGGAAAGCAAGCTTGCTGGAATGGTGATGGCTTATCTCTGAGAAGAGATGTGATGATTGTGCTCATTCACAAGAAGATGATTACAATGAGGCTCTGAAGGATTTTTTACAATAAATAGGAATTTCAAAAACCCTAGACATAAAAAAACCTAACCCTAGGAGATGAAGCGCCAAAAGTCATGTGGGTCTCGTTTGGGTAAGTTAGTACATCAACTTCCCGGGGTCGTAACTTTTGTATACGATCTCCATTTTAGGCGCATGATAGCTCATTGGAAAGGTATCGTTGAGGATATTAATTTAGGGGGCTCAATAAAAGCCTTTGGATATCATTGAGACCCTATATACCAAAAAACCTTCATTTATGCCCTCAAAATGGCCCCAGAAGTTAAAAACTACTAAAAATAGTAAATTACCAAAATTGTCAGAAAACTGTTTGAGCCAATTAGAAAAGGTGGCTGGCCACCGATATCCACCTGGATCAGTAAGCGAGGATATTCTATCCTTAGAATCATAACAGGATATTTCTCTCGTGGGATAATCTAAAGCCATAATGAACAATACTATGTTTATAATAGTCAGTGGAGGTTCTTTGGTAGGATCAAAGGTGCATATAAATATATTGAATTCTATGGAAAAAACACAATATCTAAGCCCAAAGGACCAGGAGGAAGATATTATGATTTTCTCTCTTCATGGCCACGTGTCATCACCTAGCACCACCTTTCAAAATTCCATGCTACATAAACAAGCTCCAAGATACCATCCCTCTACTACACCACCATAATTCCGTCCAATCTACTTGTTGGTCTAGCACAGGAGTAGCTATCTCACATGGGACTCAGTTAGGCTCCCCATATCACATTCAAACACACAATTGAACATAACAAAAACACGATGGGAGATTTCTTTTCCCTCAACCTATTTTTTGGCACCTAGAACTGCCACTGTGACAAAGGAACAAACCCTACTTCATGCCATTTCAAGACATTTGTATCATAGCATCGGAACCAAATTTTAATATTACACTTTGCATGAGTGCACTCTTTGCCAGACCTACTTCGATTACATCCAACCACCCATAGTAGACAAACATCGAGTACCTTCGATTCAATTAACCGACTGTTATGTGCACTACCACTCTCATATATTCAACTAAATTTATTACACAATGGGAACATCCTCTCTTACTTCTACATATATGCAAGGGGGTAGCCCAAACTATCACCCATTACTAAATCCAAATGACACAACAATAGTCCATGAAACTGTTCCTCACACATGGGACACAACCACCAATGGATATACCTCAACCATTCCATAGCTGCATCCTCTACAATTCCTTGTAGTAATCGGTTTCATAGCTAGATTGGGGGTCTACAATGTTGATTCCTTCTTTAGTCTTCTAGACATTATCACATATGGATTCATTCCATATTTTCATGCCACGTACAACCCGAGGCTTTGTATCTGGATCTTGCTACCACTTCTCACTAAGAGCATCACATAACCTTGGAGGCAAATGCTTGTTAGATCATGGTGCACATATTATGGGATCAACCTCTTTATGAAAGAAGATAACGTTGATTTTTTATATGAGATGATATAAGATAGATGTATTATTACAATGATGAGTGTTCCATATATAAAGAAAATCTAGTGACCACCCATGAAAGGATACATCCCTTGGATAATAAGTAACTATTTATTATTATTATTACTTATTATATATATTATTTAATAATCAATAATTATATTATTAATTATTAATCTAGGAGAATGTCTTCCCGATGTTTTCCAAACATCAACACTCCCTCTCAATGAGGGAGACATTCTGTATCATGCCAAGTTTGTCTTTGAAGTATACAAACTTCTACCTAGACTCATGACACCGGTCTATTAGTCCTTGGAGATGTCTCTCTCCCACTTGAATCGAGGGGAAAATCCCTCTACGACTCTCCCTCTGAGCCAATTGAATCTCTCTGAGATCAATTTTATTCTGGGTCTGCATATGATAACATCTAGCATATTGAGTCTTTATCATTCCTTGTCAAATCACCATGACTAGGAAAAAGACCACACTAGGGTCATTTACCACAGTTACACCCCTGTGAGTGAATGTCGGCCCGATGCTAACTGACATGTGGAAATCACCTCAAGCACCTCACATCCATATTATTCCTTGTCATGATCAAGGAAGGACTACGCCTAGAACCATTTACGACAAGTACAAGTTTGTGATAAATGCATCCTATCTCCCTTGGTGTGCAGCCCAGTCTAGGAGAAGGTCCACCCGATGCTTACTCGTGACATTTTGTAGAAAAAATATCTGTCACACATGGCACTCCCATGTGGACTTCTAAAGGCTACTGCCTCTAGAAACAATAGGGTCAACTCCCCATAGTGTGTGACGTCAAGGTCAACTCCCTTGACGTGTCCTGATGTGCTCTCAAAAGGGACGTGTCCTCATGTGCTCTCCATAACGAACATTGGGATATAAGCCCAAACCCACTTATCCCCCTTATATAAGTGTCCTCATAGATATACTCAACTTAGTCACAGAGAAGTACGATCTGGATAATGTTTGTCACACATGGCACTCTCATGTGGACTTCTAGAGGATACTCCCTCTAGGAACACTAGGGTCAACTCTCCATAGTGTTTAACGTCAAGGTCAAATCCCTTGACGTGTCCTCATGTTCTCTCTACAAGAGACTGTTAGTTGGATAGAGAGGTAGTGGAGGCCATTCAATGTAAGGTGGACTAGGTCCACTATATTATTAAATAAGGCCCATTGTGGTAGTTAGATATAATAAAGTGGTGGTTTTCTATATTGTTCCATATATCTTGTGTGGTGATTGTATTCAGATATCTTTGGTACTATTGTAGTATTTTTTATTAAGGTCTTTGTAACTTAATAAGTGGCGTCAGATCACTTTTCTTGGTAGGAAGTGTGGGCAAATATTTTTATTTTTTGCAGATTTATTTTTTTGGAGAAGAAAAAAAGAGAGCCGCGACATTTCAGACGATTTATGTAGGTTTTGGTGCAAAATTTGCAAAAAATGATTGTATATCTGAGTTCCTCTCATAAAAACACCCAAGTTAAAAAAAAAATGTCTGAAACAAAGTTCGAGAAATCAAGTTATTTTCATTTTAAAATTTGCAATTTTCAGGGTTTTTTCCGCGGACGACCGCGTGATTTTTCTGATTTCTATAGCAGGCAGGGATGAATTTTTCAAAAAAAATTATATATATGAGTTCCTCTCACAATTTCACCCAATTTCAAAAAATAAATCGTCCAAATCGAAGTTCTGGAAGTGAAGATATCGCTGATTTAAAATCAACAATTTTGTTTTGGTTTTTTCGTGACGGTGGAGGAACTACAGAGTTCATAACTTTTCATAGGGTGCTCAGATTGCTACCAAATTGATGCCATTGGATAAATAATTTTAATATATTTCTTTTGGTATATTTTATGTGGTGTTTCCAATGGCTATTCCCTCTTAAACACTCAAAGAAATTCTACATATGACTGAAGCATTCAAAGCCCAATTGTATGACACATTGCATGACCTTGCATATGGTCTCAATGATAGTTTTCATAGTATTCAAGATTCATTGGATAGAATGCAGGAGATATATCTTATGGCGAACATCAGGGATGAATATAATCAAGAAGTATATGTTTGGTATGATTTTGAGGTCGATTGTGATGATTGGGATGACAACCACTTTCATATTTTATTTGATGACTATAATTCACCTTTTGTAGAGAAAATCAATGTGACATATCGGGAGCCAATGATTATTACCAATATCCACCCTGCATATTCTACAATGGTATTATTCTTTCCAGATTCTGCTACGACCCTTTTCCACTATGTGTATGGATCTTCTTATTTGGATCCACATGACAAGTGTCAGTCTTTGGAGCATCATTTTCAGTTGGGTATTGGGTTCCAAAATCTTCCACGGGGAGTTCACATGAGAATTTGGACATGGACGCTGGTTTATAATGGCGGTTGGACTACTTCAGCATGTTGGCTTTCCTTTCTACATGGGACCATGGTTCTCTACTCTACTTCAACACTATGGTCCACCATGGGACCCTGATATATGGTTGTACACCCTCATAACAAGTGTTGAGGACAATGATTTCATAAGTATGATGGAATGTTAGGTAGCTAGAGAGGTAGTGGAGGCCATTCAATGTAAGGTGGACTAGGTCCACTATATTATTAAATAAGACCCATTATGGTAGTTAGATATAATAAATGGGTAGTTAGATATAATAAATGTAAGATAAATTTTTAGAAGGTTTTGCTTCTAGAAGATTCCTTGAAGAGGCAAGTGAACATGAGAGGATCCCTTCCATAATAGGATCCATTTTATGGTGTTTCCCTACCCCAAGGGTTTTGATATAACAAAGTGGTCAGATATATTTGGTACTATTGTAGTATTTTGTATTAATTTCTTTGGAACTTAACAGGGACATTGGGTTATAAGACCAAAACCACTTATCCCTCTCGAATAAGTGTCCTCACAGATCAACTCAACTCATTCATAGAGGAGTATGATTTGGAAAATGTCTCAGGAAGATGCAAACATAAGCACTCCCTCTCAATGAGGGAGTCTTATCTACCATGCCAATTCTATCACGGAAGTACTCGAACTTCTTCCTGGTAAGGGGTTTGGTAAGAACATCAACAACCTGCTCATATATAGGAAGGTACTGCACCAATACTGCCTTCCTCTGCACCATGTCTTGGATGTAATGGTACTTGATCTCAATGTGTTTCAATTTGTCATGAAAAACTGGATTCTCTAAGAGCTTCACACAAGTCTAGTTATCATAATGAATAATGGTGGAATCCAACACATGTACAAATAAATATATTAGGAGATTGCGAAGCCACACTGCTTCACGGACTGCCAAACTCAATGAAATTTACTCTGCTTATATGGTGCTCAAAACCACATAAGTCTATTTCCTGCTACACTAGGAAACCATGTCAGATCCCAAAGTGAAGAAATACCCAGAGGTGATATTTTTATCCACTGTGCTCCCTGCCCCAATCAGAGTCAGTATATCCCTGCAATCTTATGTCAATACCTGAATTATATCTCAGATCATGTCCAACTGTGCCTCACATTTATCTCAAGACATGCTTCACAAAAATCCAGTGTGTCTGTCTCGATTGCATCATAAACTGGCTAAGTGCACTAATTGCATTGAAAATATCTGGTCTGGTGTTAACCATAGACATCAAAGATCCAATCAACTGTCTGTATAGGATCAGATCAATCTTGTCAAAATCAGAAGAAGACACACTTAGTTTCTTTAGATTCATCCCCATTGGTGTAGCCATGGGCTTACAGTTCAGTATCCCAAACTTCTTCAATATATCAATTGTGTGCTTCCCTTGATTCAGGAAGATATCATCAGTTCTCTACCACACCTTTAGTCTCAAGAAGTAGTGCATCATACCAAGGTCCTTAATCTCAAACTTAGAGACTAACACATACTTGCATTCAACAATAAGGCTCTCTGTAATGGTGATGAATAAATCATCAACGTAGATGACCAAAATCAGGGACTCACCATTAACAGTCTTATAATATAGGTTGGGATCAACAACACTTTTGTTGAAGCCCAAACTCATTAGGTGTCCATCAATCCCATACCAAGATTGAGGTGCCTGCTTGAGTCCATATAGGGCCTTCTTCAACTTGAACACATGGGACTCCTTCTCATGTATCACAAAACCATCTAGTTGCTCGATGTATACTTCATCCTCAATCTCTTCATTGAGAAATGTTGTCTTCACATACATATGATGTAGTCTCCAACCCATGGATGCTGCAAGGGAAATAATTGTCCAGATAGAAGTGTATCGAGCAACAAGAGAAAACATCTCCTCATAATCTATTCCCTCCACTTGAGATAATCCTCTAGCAACAAATCTCGCTTTGTGCTTCTCGATGCTCCTGTAAGCTATGTGTTTGATCTTATAGATCCACTTGGAAGTCACTAAAGACTTCCCCTCATGTCTCAGAACAATATCCCACACATCATCCTTCATGATGGAATGATACTCCTCCATCATGGCATCTCTCCATACTGGTTGACTATATGCCTCCTCATAACAATAAGGCTTAGAATCAATGATGTGGCTCATAGCTGCGGCATAGCATGAATATCTACGAGGTATCTTTCTCTCTCGAAAGGTACCACGAGGAGATGTATGTCCTTCTTCCTCATGCAGAGTCTGATGAGCCCATGTAGGTCTCTTCTGACCTACTGCAATATATTTGGGAACATGAACTAGAGATACAAGATAAACATGATCAATAGGCTCAACTATCTCCCTCTGAATTGTTGGAGGGTGAGGGGGAGAAGGCACCATCTCTTCCTGTCTCTCACTATCAATATCCATGTGGGATTTTCCATGTCTCCTAAAGGATAACTACTCCTCAAAGGTAACATATCTCCTCACCTAAATCTATATCTAACCAGAGATGTAGATCCGATATGTCTTCAAAGACTCACTATACCCCACAAGTGTACCCTTTGTTCCTAAAGGGTCTAGCTTGGTCCTTTTCTCCTTGGGTACATGAATGTATACTGGACACCCAAATATCTAAAGTGTCCAACCTCATGCTTCACTCCAGTGAAGGCCTCCTCGAGAGTCATGTTCCTCAAAGTCTTATGAGGACTTTTGTTCTGAACATACACTGCAGTCATGGATGCCTATGACCACAAAAACATAGGTAAATGCTGATCATGAATCATCTTGGACAATACTTGACATATCATGGTTCCCTCATGAAACCAATGTATAAGAGATATCGAGGTTCCTTCATGGAACCAATGTCTCACAATACATATCAAGGTTTCCTCGTGAAACCAATGTATTGGTTCCTTCATTTGACCATTTGAGGCATGTCAGGATGAAGTCTGCATTCCCTCCTACTATTCCATACAGGACCCTCCGGGGAGAATGTCTCATGATGCCACCTCAAAAATCTCTAGATATGCACATTGCTTACTGCATTATATACATCCTTCTCTATATATGCATGTAGCCTATGCTTTTCACACACATTCCAAATCTCTTCACAAAATGAAAGCTATCTGTCATTTTCCTGGGCCCTCCCATGAGGGATTCAAGCCCAATCCTCATTTAATGAGCGTGAGCAGAAGTAATTAATGTTTCAACAAAATTTCGTCACAAATTGTAGACTGCATACAAATCTCTGTAAGCTTGTGCCTTATCCTTCCACATGTTATGTTGAGTGTTTGATCAACTATAAATGCATCGCTTCACACTCATTTTCTCTGCTACAGTGGCCATTTGACATCATTTCTCTCTAAGTTGAAGACACTATAATCCTATGCCTCTTAAAAGAGTGATTTCACAAGCTTGAAGATCCTGCCAATGCTTCGAATCCTTTCGACCATGGTGCCAGACATGTCAATTCTAAAATTTCTTTGAACCCGAGACTCATATACGACATCAACACTGACGACTAAATAAAATACCTTTGCAGACTGAACTACACACAGGTGCATATCAATAATCTCACTACATCACGAAAATGGCCTCCTCACTGATGGTCACCCCACTGTGGGTGCCTGTTGTCACAAGGTCAGACCCAGGGTTCAACTTTAACAACGCACCAATAAGCCCTAACTATTGGCCCTTTAGACAACACCTGCGAAGAAGATGAAGTCTCACCTGAAGTAGGAATAGGGAGGTTGCAGGACACAGGTGTCTATGGCCAGAGGAAATGCAAGGTTAATCCAGAACAATAATGCAATATAACCCATAGATCCCTTAACAATCTTACACTTAGCTTCGCGAAGTGAGCTTATACCTTCTATCTTTAATAAGGAAAACAACCATGTAATAATAGTATAACAGATAGCAAATAACACAACATCAACCATAAAGAACAAGTGTGGTTCACCCTCTCCCTAGGGATACGTCAACAAAACTGCGTTTCTTGATATTATTAGATGAAAACATCAAGTTCTATCTGCACACTTAGCTCCAGATATCCTTCTCTTTCTCTCTTTCCCTTCCCTCCCTGCACACCCAACTGCAAGGTTGATCTTCGCACCCAGCTGAAGATCCAAAATACATACACTCTTACAACAAAACACTTCTCTCTCAATATCACTCTTATCAACAATAAGATTAACCAACAGATAAACAACCAACCTCTCAACTCTTCTAGACCTTTATTTATACATTACATGACTCTCAGACAACCTTATACCGAAGTCTAGGTGTCACAATCCTAGATCCACATGACCCGCATTTTCAGGGCTTTGCCAACCTGTCCTTCCTTCTTTTACATGAGGTGCTCCAAATCATCCATTGATGTCTTCTTCCATTTGCTAATTTTTCCACGATCCATATTCTTTGATGCTTTATTTTCCTTGATCTTCTCTTTCAACGGCTTGCTTTTCCTTACTTCATTCCTTCTTTTTTGCTTCTTTAGCCACTTCGACCCTTCCTCAGTTTATGTGCCTTCCACGCACTTTGTACTTCATATTTATTCTTCCTTAATACATAACCAAGGGACAAATGGCCCCCAACACTCACATGTGATTCGTTTCGAGTCACTGCAAGATTGATCTTCCCATATTACTTCGACTGCAGACTGTGCGGAGTAGCCCGTGCTTTCTTCTTTGTCCCTCCCTATCATGTGAAAACTATGTTTTCTATGTTTGGTACCCAATTTCAACTGCACTTGGTACCTAGACCCTTCTTCCTTTGCTTTCACTAAGAGTTGAGAGGCAGCTGGTTCTCACGATACAACTTCAACCGACTCCCATTTACTAGACTATCCTTCCATTCTCCATTAAGTGTCTTCAACTATGTAACTCCACCTTCTGTTGCATAGGAAACTTTGAACGGTCCAAGCCAATGTGTCCTAAACTTCCCTGGATGCTTCATGAACTTACTGTCATATAACAATACCAAATATCCTTGTTTGAATGCTTTCCTCTTTATATGTCGGTCATGGTAAGCCTTTTCTCGTTCTTTTTGTACCTGCTGATGAAATCCTGCAATAAACATGTCTTCCTCTAGTTCCATCAACTATGCAAGCCTGTCTTGAACATCACTTGTGTCATCCATACTTGTAAATGCTGCAATTCTTAAGCTGGGAACCAAATATTCCATAGGTACCACTACTTCCAGTCCATAAACTAACTTAAAGGGGGGCTACGTTGTTAACTTTTTCAAGTAGTTCGATAATCCCATAACACTGTTGGAATTCTTAAATCCCAATCATCTCTATTAACACTGCAAATCTTGGTCAGTGCTGTCTCCAAGATCTTATTGAAAGCTTCAACTGTACCATTTTCCTGTGGGTGATATGGTGTGCTCTTTTGATGGTGAACTTTGAACTCCCGTGTCAAGGCTTCAATGGTTTTATTAATGAAGTGTGTACCTTGATCACTCATAAGGATCTTTGGTCATCCAAATATGGTTATGATATCATCAAAGATGAATCATGCAACTTTAGTTGCACTACAATCTTTAACTGCTCTTGCTTCTGCCCATCTGGTCAAATAATCTGTAGCAGTGATGATGTATCGAGCTCCTGTGTGCCTTCCTGGGGGGTTGATAGGTCCCACAAAGTCATTATCCCATTTATCAAAGGCCTGTAAAGTTAGCTGAGGTACTAAAGGAATTTCATCCCTTCTAGAAGGCTTCCCTATCCTTTGGCATACATCACATGCTCTATAGTATTCCTTAGCATCCTTATGTAAAGTGGGCCACAAGAAGCTAGCTCTGAGAACCTTCTGCACTGCTTCTTTCCCTGCATAATGTCCTCTTGCGATGCCTTCATTTGCTTCTTCTAAAATCAATGGTCTTTCTGCCCCCATAACACATCTCCTCAAGATCTCATTTGGTCCCATCTTATATAACTATCCAGGTATAAGTTTAAAATCTGCAGTGCAAACGAGCAAATGTTTCTTATGAATGACTGTATATTTGCGAGGTGCCATTCCTATGGACATGAATTGGACTATCTCGACAAAGTGATCATCAAATTTCCTGATGGACAACAACTGAGCATCTGGTAGTGTATCCTCCAAACCGGTGGGTTCCTCTCTGTGTTCTAACCTGGATAAGTGGTAAGGTCCCTTATTCATTCTCCTTGGCTTGACCACAATCTCAAAATCATATTTCTGGAATAATAATAACCATCTGCATATTCTTCCCCCCAACACTAGCTTATTAAATAAGTACTTCAATGAAGAATGATCAGTAAACATCTTAAAATGTCCTCGCAACAAGTAGTGTCTAAAATTTTGCAACACGTATACCATAGCTAAGCCTTCTCTCTCAATGGTAGTATAATTTATTTCAGAGGTAGAAAGATTCCTGCTCTTAAAGGCTATAGGGTGGTCAATATCTCCTGCACCTGGCTGTGCTAACACTGCTCCTAATGCAATGGATGAAGCATCGACATGAACATTGAATTCCTTACTCCAATTTGGGAAAATCAAAATAGGCATAGTGACCATTTTCTTCTTTAGTGTGTTGAATCTTTGCTGACATTCCTTTGTCCATTGAAACTTACTATCTTTATTTAATAAATTCTCCATAGGTGATGTTATCTGTGCGTAGCCCTTAATGAACTTTCTGTAGTATCCAATGTGTCCTAATGAAGTGTGCAACTGTCTAACGGAAGTAGGAGGATGTAGATCAACAATGATAGCGATCTTGGAAGGATCTACCAGCAACCCCTGTTTACATATAATGTGTCCTAACAACACTTCAAAAGGTGAAAATAAGATACACTTTTTCAGATTCAGGGCAATCTGACATTTCCCGCACTTATCTAACATTAATCTCAAACATTCAATATGATTTTTTAGTAGGCTAAAATCGATCCAATCATCAAAGTATGCCTCTAAAAACTTGTGCATTCTTTAACCCTGGAAAAGATGGCTGGTGCATTCTTTAACCCAAAAGGCATCATAATGTACTGATACGAACCCCATTCTGTTGCAAATGTGGTGTTATGCCTATCCTCTTTAGCAATTCAGATCTAGTGATAGCCTGAAAATCCATCTGTAAATGAATAGATTTCATGTCCTTCAACATTATCTAGGACCTCATCAGTTAAAGGTGTGGGAAATGGATCATGTAAACATGCATCATTCAGTTTCCTTAGATCTACATAGATTCTAATTTCTCCCGACTTCTTATCTTGGACCACCATAGGGCTGATCCATTTAGATTCTTCAACTAGTTCTATGATTCCTGCTTCCAACATTCTATCTAATTCAATTTTAACTTTCTGCTTGTACTTGGGATTTGATCTGTAAGGTCTTTTCTTAACTAGCCTTACATATGGTTTCAAAGGAATATTCATTTCTCCCATCGGTCCTTTTATGCCCTTCATGTCTGTGAACTTGGTTGGAAACAGGTTCTGATACTCATGTAGTAGTTCTATAATCTTATCAATAGTAGCATCATCCTAATAGTCTCCAACATTTTCCAACTTAGGTGTTTGCTCTGTTCCAATATTAACCTTCTTAATTTTAATAGGCTGTCCAATAAAAGATAATTCGATCCCTGACCCTTATATGTCTCTCTAACCTTAAATTTCTAGATTGTTTACATCCCTAGGGTCACCATCCTCATCAACATTAATATTATAAAAATCCTGTAACTTCTGAATAGGTGCAGTCCATTCATCTTCTTCTTGTGAAAAAGGGAGGTTAGGTGCCTCTTCAAAGACCTTTTGTCTTACAATTTGTAAAGCCTGATCTACTGTAGGGTACTGGATTTCAAATAGGAATGTAGTTATAAAGTTATGGGTCATTCCATACCAATCTGTAGTGATGAGGCACAATTCTGCTTGAAGATACTAGTTGATAGGCTTAGTATCCAAAGTGTTAATGAACTTATGTACCCACTGTTCTTTAGGAATGCTACTCCAGGCTACCTCACAAATTCACACATGGTCCTTGGGATAATTATGATGTGTGTATTGAAGTTAAAAACCTTCATCTTGGTTTGAAAAGCAAACTATCATCAAGGTACGACATTGTACCCACTCCACGATGTTCTTCTTGTGTGTCCCCCACCATCTAGCCGACGTTACTTTCAGGGCTTCATCTAGTGCTAACAACCTCTGTTGTATTGGTACAATTCCTTCAAATTTAACTAGAAATGTCTCTAAATGATTCAAGCCATCAAATGTAGAAAGATTACTTACTTCTGTGCCAATCCAATGGACTTCTCTGGTCAATTTGGCACACCTTCACGTAGAGACTTCATACATTCAATTCTGCCAATTTTCCAATGCCTCCTCTGAATCTGATGAGCATGCACTTTCACTTTGCCAACTTAGATTTATGTTTTCTATAGGATTAATGTAATCCTACTGTCCTACTGTTAGTTTATAGATGTTTTCTATCTTGTAGGCGCAATCTTATTCTCTTATAGATTCTGTGTATCTGCGACCTTCATCATGATCGAGAGGTGCAATGACCTTAAGGCCATCACCTTCAAATGTCATTATTCTCTTTTTTAGGTCAACAACAGTCGAATTTTTGAAATCCCAATCAATTCCCAACAATGCTGGGTAGGGGCAGTTATCATCAACAATCTCAATTACTTCAAAATCTACAAATGTCCTTACTCCATTGATGTCCACAGGGACATGCTCTAGTCTTCCGAAGGGGCTCACTGCCTTCTGATTAGCCATCTTGAGCCTAATAGTGGAGTAAATTAGCTTAGGTTTTCACATCAATGCCCAAGTCTGCTTTGTCATAACATTTACTTCTGATCCCAAGTCGAGGACCACATAGTCTATGTCGTAGTCTCCAATATGAGCACTAAGGTGTAGTTCCTTGTTTGTCCTTCTTTTCCTAGATACTTGGTTCATAACTCTACTTAACATAGGATCTATTCTCCCAAGTTCATACTGTCTTATTAAGTGTTGTAGTTCCTGCACAAATTTTTCATATTTAATCAAATTTATGCAAGTATACAAGAAGTCCATAAGCTTGCTTACCTATTTTCCTTGTCTAGCTAAGGAAGATTGATCAAATGATGGAGGCATTCCACATTCCCTTACTTCTGGTTGTGCTCTAGATGAAGAATCCGATTCTCCTACAATTTCTCTTCTTGCTTCTTCAAATGTACGCTTTTCTTTCCTTGGATCAAACAATTATGTCTTCTCTATAGATTTTCTGATCCCTGATCCCTCTGTAGTCTTTTCTGGAGTCAACATGTATTCTCTTGTAACAACACCTCCCCTAGTAATAAAAATGACTCTAGGATCCTCACCACAAGGTTCAACTGATATTAGTTGTACTTGCTGGTTTCCACCTCGTCTTTCTTGAAGTTTTGCTAGCAATACTGGGCAGTCTTCAATGACATGATCAAATGAATTACAGTAGCTGGAAGTAGTACAAGGGATCTGACAATCCCTTGCCAAATTTCCTGGCTAGGTGTAGTTATAGAAAATGATCCGACCTCGACCTCAACCCATTCCTCCTCCTTGTCCTCTTCCTTTGAATCCACTGCGAGGGTTGAAGTTTCCTCTTCCTAGGGAATTGTACTGAGAAATGTTTCCTTCTGACTAAATTTCTCCTTGAATTCTATATGTATCCCTTGACCTTTCATGCATGAGATCATAATCCCTACAGTCCTTCTCATCATGCCCCACAAATTTACAGAATGTGCAATAAATATTGGTAGGTGTCTGGACATATTTCTTCATGTAATAACATTCACCAGGGTGATGTCTATTTCTACATACCTCACACCATGGTAGAGTAGCCTGCTTCAAAGGGTTAGACAGTCCAGAGGCCAAGTATTCATTAAATAAAGGATAGTTCTCTTTGTCATGGCCCTCTGATTTACATCTGATACATCAAATATATTCTCTTTTCTCTTTTCCTTTGTCCTTTTTCATATCTTCAAATTGTAAAGATAAACTAGTTAATTAATTTAAGATCTGGCTCATACCTAGAGTGGATTCTCCTACAGGGGCTACTTCTAGTTTCATGGTGATCTCCAGAGCTTCATTCTGCGAAGAAACTTTTTGTTGCATGAGAGGAACTATGACATGTGGTAGGAGGGCAATGATGAACCATTCCTTATTCTGTTCATTTGGAATTTGAAACTTAAATGAACTGTCAGAGTCTTAAACCTCTGATCAAACTCTCAAACAGGTTTAGTCACCTTCTACTTGATTTCCTTCAACTCTGTAATGCACTGTGACTCTGACTTAGGCTTTTTAAATTCTACACTCAACGTAGTCTTAATGTCATTCAGTGGTTTAGGCTATCCAGGTCCTGAATAAAACTTCATATACCAGCTCAATGCGCCATCCCTCAAGGTAGTACTAAACTGATCTCTCTTAACAGCTTCGTCGATGACTTGCTTAATTCCCTATACAAATTTGCACAAGAACTAGTGCTAGTCAGGATCTTCAAATCCATATCCTCTAAAAATAGGCAACCTCATTTAATTTCCCATGGACTTTCCTTGGTTTCTTGACTGAGTATGTACTAAAATCCTTGTAACAGTACTCTGAGTGCTTGTTGAAGGGCGAAATCGACCGTCTGTCAACTGAGAGAGTGGAACTTGTCCGGGGTTGTCTAATAACCCAAGCCGTTTGGGATGAACCACCCTGACGGGTTTAGCGGCTCCGTTATCCGATCTAAGGTCCTAAGAAAACAAAAGAAAAACTAATCTAACTAAAACTAAATAAAACAAACTAAACTAAATTACAATAAATAAAACAAACTAATAAACTAATCTAATTAAAACTAACTACTAAACAAACTAAACTAAAACTAATTATTAAAACAAACTAAACTAAACTGACTATTACTAATTACTACTATACTAACTACTAACTGCAATATAACTTATTCACAAAATGTAAAAAAATGACAATTTACAGATTTAATTAAAACCTGAAAAACTCATTTGGATTCTGCCCTAAGACAGTAAAAGATATTTTTTGATTTTTATAGTTTTATGAACAAGAAATAAAATAGAAATCTAATTAACCTAAAACACTAATCTAAACTATAAATACATATAATCAAATTAACGAAAATAATGACAAACTAACCTGGAAATACACTCCGAATTTGTCCTGTGTATGATGACTATGCTAGCAGATCGGAGGAAGGAAACTCGCACCGAATAATCCAGAATCTTCTCGTAAACAATTGCTATGATGCTCTTTAAGTTTGTTTACAGGACAAACAAGACATAAAAAATCATAACAATTATATGATTTATAAATCTCTGCAATTAGGTAAACCTGTTATGCAAAAACTTATACTTAATAATTCAATTGATGAAGAAGAGAAATCTTTCATTCATAAAATGAATCAAGTAATTGCTATGTTTTTAAATACTGGAAGAAATCACATATGGATCATATTAATTAAATCCTATCATTTGAAAAAGACTAAGATAGCTAAAGTAGTCATTAATCAAATGCAAACTGATAACATAAACATGAAACAAAAGATTGATATTATGAAAGCTAAAGCTGTAGCAGAACATCAATTTCTGTCTCAGTCTCTATTATATATCCATAATACTGGTTCTCCCACAAGCGAGGATGATCCTTATTACAAAAAATAATAAGTATTTAAAGATTTTTCCACAGGGTAAAACCTCCCTGTGGAAGTTATAAAAGTGTTTACATGAAATCTGGGAGATATCCCAAAGTTGTCTAAACTAGGAAAATAAATGAAACTAAAACATTCAAATATCCTCTAAACTGTCCATCAAATCCCATGCAATTTGAATTCACCTGAAAAGGAACAAAAATGAACAAATTAGAAGGATCTTTTATTAATAAATGATAGAAAATTTAATTCTATAGACTAGCTACAGAATCCTCTAATTCTGTAGCTAGTCTAAATAAAGATACAAAATCAGAATTGACATTAATTGAAAATATTTTAAGGAGATTTAATTCAATTATCATCCAATAATCATTGGAGAACGAATCATAAATTGAAATCATTATTCCATTATGAACTCAAATAGGATCCACATCATTTAACCGAATACAGAGATAGGAATACTCTGTTTYGATTATTGTCATAAGTCGGGTAAATGAAATCATATGGAACAACATCGTAATCATTTCTCAACAAATCGAATCCATCAGTTATGAGATCATTTTGATATTCAAATGGAAACAAAACAAATCGCAAACACTTCGTTATACTTGTCTTATAAACATGAGAAATAATCGAATCAAATAGGATTTCAAATCACGATAACTGTATAGCATATAGCAAGCGATTTAGGCTGTGAGCGAATCCAAACCATAACTGACTCATAACAAAATCGTAACAGGATTAATCAAACAGAGTTCATTATAGATATCCGATCATTTGTTTTTATAAACTGATTGACCTTGACCAAAATCATTTCATTCAAACGAATCGTAACCGGATTTGGTAAAAACAACACAGTCAATCAATTCATTTCAAAACCCATCGAATCCAACAGTTGTGAAATTGATTATAATCAAAACAAATGGCAAGCAACTATTACGCTGCCTTGTCAACAATAAATATGAATTCGACAAGATCATTCCAATCGTTATGACTGCATTGACACAACAAATGATTCATGCCACAAATAGATCAATAAGATCATAACAGGCTTGATTGATTGGCAATAGAGGTCATAATTTGTTATGGCCAATTGGGCAAACAGGGTTGATCGAATTTGATCAAAACATAATTGTTCCAATCAAACGAATCAACTAGCTGATTTTTAGGATAGTTGTCGCGAATCGAATCCATTCCATGATTCGGGCACACCTGCATAAACTTAAATGAACATATTGTTTTTATAAAAACATAGTAGTTCATTTCCCAAATTAAAATCGAACAGAGCAATATTTCAACCTTGAAAATTGTAAGACAGAGCATATCGTAACAACCAAACCCAATCAAATCGTTTACCAACCATAGCATATGGATCATAACAAAATCAAATCCGAACACAATTATGTTCTAAACTGAGTATGAAAAATTTCCTTTTCAAATCAGATACAAACCAATCCATTCGAAGACAAGCTATTAATTTTGTCAACTTAATAAGGCAAACCAGTGAATCAAATCTAAATGCAAACCACTCAAATCCAATCAAAATCTATCGATTTCTATACTGGGAATGATGAGATCATATATCGAATCAAAATTTCTTTTTATTCAAAGCAAAGATATATATAGAAAGCACGCATTATATAGAGTCATTCAAGATGTAAACAGAACTATTTAAAAACTGAATTCAAATCATTATATCAACCTAGATTATTTACAAAACAAAACGATGTCAAAACCATACCTGTGTAGTGATGAGGCTGCTTGATTATACCAGCTTGGAATTTACAACAGCCGTGGCTGATTCCACGTTTTTGAATAGGATGGAGCCGGTTGTCTTTTGCTTTTTATCTGTCGCTTGTAGCTTGGATTTTTGACTGGTTAGCATTGCAATCTAGTCTTCCAGTGATTGAATATTTGATTGGAGTATAGGAACATCAATATAATATCGTTCTAACCATGAATTGCATTGGTCACAGGGTGACTGTATGGGTTTCGAGTGTTTGGGAAAATGATCGAGGATTTCACGAGGGAATTTAATACTCGAGTAGTCAGGGTCATTCTTTAGGCAGGGGGGAAGGTTTGATACAAAATCAAAAGAGGGCTCGAGACATAAACCTTGCAAGTAGGGGTACTCGTTGGCCAGAAAACGCTCAATATCAGAATCAGAGTCCTCACTTAGGATGATAGGGTTAGATTCGACAGAGGCTTTTGGTTTGCTTATGGCCATTCTCGAAATGAGCCGAGCATTCCTTTTCCCTTTGGCATTAGCAGTAAGGTTTTCCTTGGGTTTTTTACTCATAGGCTTCTTAATGGATTCTGCCCTCTTAGTTACAATGTCGGGTAAGTCAACAAGAGGGTCTACTAAGGGTTTAGGCAGTAGGAGATGTAAGGGTATAAGCGGTTCGGGCTTGGTTTCAATTACCACAGGTTTATCAACCTGTACAGGGTCGGTGTCTTCAAATCCATTACGGGCGATGAAATCCCTCCAACTATCACCATGCAGACTCAAATAATAAACAACGATGAGCTTAATAAGCCCATGGTGGAACAGGCTGTTGTCAGCCTTGTTCCTCTTATACTTTTTCGACATTTTATACAGGGAACGATGAAAGTAGAAAGGCATGTTTAGAGGATACCCTATAAAAATCATGAGTAGACGTAGGTGGTATAGGAACACAAGTCCATATCGACCTTCACAGGTCATGAATTGCTTGACTAGCATTAATAAATCGTGCCATCGTGGTTTGAGCATAGATATGGGCATACCTCTGTCACAAGAGGTGACTTTGCGCGATTGAAACAACAATGACCATGGCACTTCCTCGACCTTGCAATTCTTAAACCAACGTTGTCCCGAGGTAGGTAATCCCGTAGCTGAGCTGATAAACTGTTCATCGATCTCTAACTGTATGTCACCCACCTTGGCTCGACAGTCATCGAAAGTCATGGCAAACTGTTGTGCTACACAAAGGTTAAAACCCTCAAATCGTTTCACGAAGGTAAGCCATCCACTGTCTTCCAAATCTTGGTGGGCATTGTCAAACATTAACAGGGCTTGATTGCCATTGGGTTCGACTCGCACGACTGGTGCCATGAAGCTGAACACATGGTAGGGGAAGGGTTTGTATTCACCAACACACACAAGAGCAGAGCTACTCGAGCTAACAGAAATGAACGAGAAAAAGGGATAAACATAAATGCGAGCATGTGAAGGTGGTGGAGTCTGGCATGCAAAATATTCATTATCAAAGTACAACCGCCGATTTACATAGCTGTTCCCTCCATAATAGTAATTCAACCATCGAATAATGTTCCCAACTAATGAAATCAAATGTGTGAGCGCACAAATGTTATGCCATAATATTGAAACATCCGACATATAAATCAAAACCCAAAATACACTATGCACCAATGTATATAATCAAAAGTTTAACCAAGGAGGCAAACGATATTCATATAGTCGACAAGCCAAAAGTTATGAAAAGATTAACATAAGGATCATATCATATATATGTAAAAAATTTAATCATAACCCCTATGCATTTTATAGAATCAATGATCAGGCAAGTCATATAAAGTCCAAATCCAAATATTAATGCATTGCAAACTTAATAAAATGAGTTACACAATCAATCGAAGTATAAGTACCGATCAAAGGATCTTTCTAGTCGTATAGTGATAAAAAAAAGGGTAAGCACAATAGGAATAATGACAAAGAGATATTGACAGTTCAGATGATGATCGAAATGTGACTTCGAAAGGAGAAGTTTTCACGCTTACAGTCGTGAAAACAAAATGAAAACAAGTGTGTAAATGTCACAAGAAATGAAAATGTCATTTATTTGAAAATTGCAACGGAAACTTGATGTTCGCAAGACATAGGTGTAGGCAGCTTATAGGATCATAAAAAAAAGGTGAATTGGCTGCCAACAATGGAGACACACTGGTAGAAGAATTTATCTCTGCAAAAGGTACAAATTCAGATTAAGACAACAAAGATAATTTCAACTCAAAAATAACAACCAGAAAATTATACAAACATCGTCATTAATCATATTTTTCCAGCAGTGTTTCAAAAGATGAAAACTAATAACAGTCTTAAGATCAACAAGTCACGATATTAAATATAAAATCTTCAATACTGTTGGCATAGCCGCTGCTGCCAGCAGGCGTCCATAGCCTCGACAGGGTTGCCATTTAACCCACTCTGACATCTGTATCCTGTCAAGAAGTTCTGGATCAGAATAAAGGACATTAAAGAGGTTTCTCTTCTTTTTGCAAATTTTCATGTACCCGACATTGCTTCGCTGCCAGCAGGCCTGTTCAGTACCCCGACGAAGTTGTCTTGGCATCATGCATGCATTTACCCGCTGCCAGCAGACCTGTTCAACATCCCGACGGGTTTACAAGCACTTCCCACAACTCTTATTAATAATTTTATTTTGTTTTTCATAGGTATATAGTTGAGCGGGGTGACGCTGAAAATCTTGATATTTTAATATATTTTTTAGACCTCATCAGAATTTTTTAGAACTGTCCTTTATTTAGATCCAGAGATGTTTTATTTACAAAACAACTTCCTACTACAGGGAGACATATTTTGAGTCATTCCTTTACGGAAAACAGACAACGTAAAAAGATAATAGATGATCTTGACAAGCTTTGCTCAAAGATTGAAATCAGTTAACTTCTTTCAAACAACAAAATTTTCCAACACAGATATCAATTTCAGCAATATATCATTGATGTTTGTACAAATTTTCAGAAGTTATTTCAGCGAAGAAATTTTCTATCGTCTTTGTCTAAATAGCTCAGTGTACAGGTATGTATATTTAAAAAAAAACACAAACTGATAAATTCAAATCAAAATAAAAAACATAAAGCAAACGAAAGTGCAAACAAAAATGAAATATTTACCTAGCAAAGTATCAAGCTAGAAAATGAAATAGTTATCAAGCAAAGTATCTTTTCAGGGCTTGGCCATTCACCGGATAGGTGTCAAGCTGCCCTTCAAGATTCTGCAATCGAAAGGAACTAGGACCTAACTTTTCAACAATTAAAAATGTTCCAAGCCATAAATTTTGAAATTTTGTGTGCTCACCCTTTCCTTCGTGTGGTTTGTCCCATTTTAAGACGAGATCGACTACTTCAAAATTCCTATCAGAAGCAGAGTTAGAATCCAACCATCTTTTAACCAATTGTTGATGTTGATCTAACTTACACTTAGCTTGGGCTCTTACTTCTTCTAGCTTCATCAAAGCGTTAATTCGGTTTTCTAAAGGGGGACAATGACTTTCATCCTTGACTTTCTGTGACAACTGAAGTGAAGGAAGAAGAATGTGAGGTGGCAAAATTACTTCTCTTCCATAAACAATAAAAAAGGGGGAGTTACCTATAGCAGCTTTTGGCGTTACCCGATCAGCCCATAGTGCGTTCAACAGTGCATTGTGCCAATTTTTTTGATTTTCAGCCACCGTTCTCTTGATAATTTTAATCAAGTTCTTGTTTGTTGATTCTACTAATCTGTTGCCCCGGGGGTAGTAACTAGCAGAATACTTCAGCTTAATTCCTTTCTCCAAAGCGAACTCGCTCATCTCAAGAGAAGAAAAATATGAAGCGTTGTCAAAGACTAGACAATCAGGGATACCGAAATGAGCAATAATATTCGAGTTTAGAATAGCGATTACCTGACTGGTGTTGACAGTTCTTAGCGCAGCAGCTTCAGACCATCGAGTAAAGTAATCTGTGGCTTTCACAATATACTTGTGCTGTTTCAAGGACGGAGGGTTAACTGGACCTATGATATCAAGGCCCCATTGTTGGAAAGGAGAATCTACTGAAACGGGTTGCAAAAGAAAGGCTGGTTTTTGTAACCGCCCTGATGCTTTCTGACAGATGATACATTTACGACACAAGGCATGGGCATCCCTAAAAAGCATGGGCAAGTAGTAACTGGCTCTTAAAACCTTATGAGCAGTGGTGTCACCACCGAAGTGACCACCGAATTCTCTTGCATGCAACTCGAACAAGACTTTTTCTGCTTCGTCTTTCTCGAGACAGCGCATCAGTATGCCGTCAAAATTCTGACGAAACAATACACCGTTAACCAAATGAAAGGAGGCAGAATTTAGTCTCAATGCTCTTCTCTTGGCGGGGTTAAGGTGACGGGGTGCTGACCCATGTTCAAGACATAATCTAATATCTCCGTACCAGGGACTAACGAGGTTTTGTTCGCAACAAATGAAACTTTGATCACTTTGTCCTAGGTTTGACATATCACTATCTTCTTGTTGTCCTATTTCCGAATCAAAAACCAATTTACACAACCCTTATCCTCTCACGATCTGAGCTGGGGTGATCTCTAAGTCATACTCTTGCAAGGAGGTGACCCAGTTAGCTCTCTTTTCTCCTAACTCCTTCTGCACTAACAAGTTCCTTACGGCAGGGTAGGGGGCAATGACTTTCGTCCTTGACTTCAAAAGATAGGACCGGAAATGCTTAACTGCTTTGAAAACAACGTAGGCTTGCCGATCAACCGCTGGGTAGTTAAGTTCAGTACCCTTGAAAGCAGAGCTCATAAAGGCGGTGGGTACTTCATTTTTATCGGCATTCTTCTGAGTTAGGACGACGACATAGGAACAGTCAGAGGCAAAAGTATAGAGTGTAAAATCTTGAGAGAAGTCAGGGCTCATGAGAGACGGAGCGTCTATTATGGCCTTCTTTATGGCATTAAAAGCTTTATTTTCTATTGGTCCCCAGTGATATTGGGTGTCTTTCTTAATCAGGTTCTGCAGAGGCCTGACCATTTCGGAGAAACTGGGGACAAATCTCCTCACGAAGTTAATCTGGCCTAAGAAAGACTGCATGGATTTTTTGGATGTAGGAGGGGGAAGTTTAGCGATGACTTGAGTCCTCTTAGGGTCAATAATCATCCCATCACTAGACACAATGAATCCTAGGAGTTTACTATTGTGGGGTTATACTACCCTACGGACTAACAAGCTAGGGCTTAAACTTGCATGCAGATCATGACCCTTCAGAAATAACTTTTAACCTTCTACCCCAACCTAAAACCCATTTTCACATGCAAACATGGGAAGAACCAACTAACCTTTTTATCAACGGTTGGTGTAGATCCTCCGTCGAGCTTTATCTCCCTTGCTTCTGCTGCTCCTTCCAAAAAGTGATCCTGCAATCAAGACAAAACTACGCATGCATGCTATTGTTCTACTAGAGGGTTAGAGATTAAACACAAATCAAATAAAACATATAAAACTCATGTATTTGGGACGAGAAAAGTATATTTTCATTAATCTCAATATGAATCAACTTACAATGATTATAGAGACCGTCCACCATTCCTCGATCTTGATCCTGGGCTCCTCCTCTTCTTTGTCCTCCAACTGCTTTGCTTGAATTCTCCTAAAGCTTGAGGAAAGGCTAAAGGGTTGGGACAAAACGGATTCGACAATTGGGTAGAGTTTCTTTGCTATGATTTTCCTCTTTTGAATAGTACCCCTACCCCTTCTTTTATAGGCTAGAAGGAGCTAGGATTTTGGACAAACTCTCGGCCATGCATGGCCGGGAGTTCTAGTTAACTGACCCAAAGCTTTTTGTCCCGTTGGAAACTTTCCATTTTTTTTGATTCTGAAGGAAAACGCGGGCTGTAGTGGGCCTGCTAGTGTTTGCCCGCGGGCTGTAGTGGGCCTGC
This sequence comes from Picea glauca, assembly GCA_000966675.3. Taxonomy (NCBI): domain Eukaryota; kingdom Viridiplantae; phylum Streptophyta; class Pinopsida; order Pinales; family Pinaceae; genus Picea; species Picea glauca. The sequence continues at coordinate 44,864 of JZKD02S1596174.1, forward strand.
TAGAGTTTGCTTTTTAAAAATGGAGTTTTTAGAAGAGTTGTTCAGTAGTTTTTTGGCAAAGAAGGGATATGACTTGGCCTGATGCCAGGTAAGCATGTGTGGTGCAATTTAGGGTTATAACAGATGCCCCCTAATGTGTGAGGTTAGAAGAGCATCTGATGGACGAAATATATTACCAATCTGTACTGATATGCTGAATGAGTGAGCCCAAGAATCAGGAATCAGGAGGTGCCGTCTGCAAAATAACAAATGTCTCACCGAGGCAGGCATACCCATGCTCGGGATAAAATAGAATGCATGGATACCAATCAAATACACTGTAGATCCATGTCATATAACTATATAAAGTGTAGCCGCGAACAGTACACAACGGATCTACATCTCGAAATCAAAAAGATATACATGCAAAGTATCCATCTTCGTAGAAGCTGATAAGGTCTAATGGCTAGAGATGAGGACTTTAGAGCTCGAGCAACAACTTCAAAATATTCAAAACTTGGGTAGGAGTGTAATATGAGTGTACGACTGCACTACCCAGAGGTCTTCTACGGCTCATCGGGCATGGACAAAATTGATAATCTTGATGATCAGACTGAAGGCTTCAGTAATTTCGAACAAGGACTTGATTGGACGTTCAGGATGGCCGAGTATGTGGACAAGAGACATATTGCAGAGGGGCCGACTCAAGCTCAGTGATAAACTTCCCTTGGATAACAACACGACAAGTGATAAGACTCAGGCATCATATCTGTTAATCATAAGTCTACGAAGCAGGAGGCAACACAAACTCTCCATATGTTTGGAAGAGTAACCAAACGGTGGAGGACACAAC
>JZKD02S1596174.1:57416-70030 GCA_000966675.3 Picea glauca
CTTTTTTGAGACCTTGTAGTAAAGCCTCATATTCTGCAGTATTGTTAGTACATTCAAATTCTAGTCTACAAGCCATTAATGTCTTGTTACCTGCCGGATCGATAATGATGCAGCCAACTCCAGCTCCTTCTTTAGACTTATAACCGTCGAAATATAGAGACCAAATTTGATTTCCATCGGGCACATGGGATTGTTGCATAGAAACTGTTGGTTGCATATATGCTACGATCTCAGACTGCTGTTCCAGATTGATGATAGGTGAGGCCTCGACCATGAAATTTCCGAAGAAGGTGTCCATCCCTTGGAATTCGGGCGAATCAATAGAAGGTGTATATGGTTCGTTGGGATCGTTCAAATCTGTGACCGTGAACTTAAGGTAGCGCTCACGATTCACTCTGATCTTGTTAGGCTTACCATTCTTGGGGAGCCATAAGTGAGACCAGTCTGTCGTGAAGTAACCATGTAGCTTCTTCGACCAGTCCCTACTTAAAAATAGACCATACACTTCTGGAATATCCACAACAATTATATCAATAACCTGATGAACCTTGGGGTTAGATGATAATCTAATCAATACATTTTTTAGTTCGCCTATAACTTTAACATTTGTCCGATCAAGTTGTATGATTTTTAAAGTAGATGGTTCCACTTCAGCGTTAATCTTTTGGCAGACAGACCAAGGCATCACATTGGATGACGCTCCTGAGTCCACCATACAATTATGCACATTTCTGTTGAAAATCTCAAAATTTAAAAGAAAAGGAGGTACATTCTTGCGAGTGCTAGGAGTAATAGCTTGTGGCTTCTTACTTGCAATTTCTAAGGCTACTTTATCTACATTATTTACATTATTTACATTATTTATAGGGACTACAAGAAGGCTTCCTTTATCTTGAGGATCAAGATTATTTTTAGTGGAAGTCTTCTGCGGAACTTTGCTTTGCACAACCTTGTTGCCACTTGAATTACCATTTTTTCCATTCTATGAAATATTTTGCAACATTTTTTGAAGAAGAAATGGAAACTTCAATAACTCATAAATAGAAATGTTAGCCCTTAACTTTTTAAGATCTTCAACAACATCATAATCTAAGTTGGGGTTCACATTACTCTGTTTAGGCTCAACTGATTTAGATGGCTTTGGAGGCGAAGTTGTGGTGTTCTCGGTAGAAGACTTGTTTGCTGTCTTACTCCTAGTGTTATAAGGATGTACAGTCTCGAAGTTAGCTTGAAATATGCTGTCCGAGAAGTGTCCAAAGATGTTTGGAGAAGACTCTTCTTTTTGAACTGTTTCTGGTTCAACTACCTCCTAAGGGATCTCAGGGGGTATCAAGTTATCTTGGGCTTCTAGAATTGTTTGAAGAGCACATTGCAAACTTTCTATATTTAAGCCTTCAGGGGTTGGATTAGGTCGGTTGGTAGGAAAAGGATTTCGGAAAGGGGGTTTGTAGGGTCCTTTACTCGAGGAACCTTCTTCAATCGACCTTTTTAAGTCTATAACTTGATTCGATAGTTTTTGAACAACTTTAGTTAAATTTTCCAAATCAGGGTTTTCAGGTTGTGTTTTACTTTGAGTAGGTCTGGGGAGAATTTCAATCTTCCTTTTGGAAGAAGAACTAGTCTTGGTTTCGTTGCTAGAAGAGTCTTTAAGACTAAGTATGTCTTTTTCAATCTGGCTGGCCTCCTCGAAGGCCTCTAACAACGTGGCTTTCTTGGATCATTTAACCCAAATAGCTATACTTTGATGTAAAGCTTTAGTGTAGTAAGCTATTATAAGACTCTCGCCAAGCATGGAATCTGCAGGGATTCGGTTGTTAAGTGTTAAGAATCTTTGATTAAAGTCTTTCACTTTTTATTTTGGGTTCATTTTTAAGCTAGAAAGATCCATGACCAGGACTTCTAGAAGTTTACCGTCTCCGAACTTTTCCAAAAAGCATGACTCAAACTTTTCCCAAGACATGATGGTATGGGGTTGTTGGGCAAAGTACCAAGTGGATGCATTACCCTCAAAAGTATAAGGAAAAAACTTATAGACAACGTCTTCATGTTCGACATTGCGGAGTCTAATGGCTAACATAATTTTTTTAATGTGATCTTCAACTATTTTTTTTGAGTCAGGATCAAACTTGGGAAGCCGTTTCTCCGGGTGTTTAGGTAGAGGGTGCTGAGCTCCAGGTACAGCTACAACATCCTGATCCAGCCAAGGTCTAGCAGGATTGTTCTGATTTTCCATTGGGGTAGTGGGTGTGGAAGGCTGAGAAGGTGATTTTCCTTCATCAGAAGAATCTCCTCCAGAAGAGGAAGGAGATGAAGGAGGTGGTGAAGGAGGTATCCCAGATCCTCCTGCAGCAGGATTTGTGATTGGATCTATGGGATTCACAGTGAGGTTAGTGTCACCTAATTGTTCTCTGATATCAGAGAAGTCCAAAGGTTGACCCCACAGACGGTTTGGTTGCCTAAGACGAGCTAATGCACTGTGTGTTTTAATAAGATATTGACGAAAAATCTCTTGTATGTCACCACTTGTAGGATTAGGGGTTGCTGGCTCAACTATGATCTGTGGATCGTCGGTTGAAGTAGTTGTTGTTTGAAGGGAATATTATCGTGTGAACGGATTCTAGTCACTATAGGTGAGTGATTAGGGGGGGGAGGAGTCTTGCGACCGCCTCGTGCCATTAATTAAGTTCAGGCCCTCCTTCTAGCGCCATTTGTTGACGGGCGAAATCGATCGTCCGTCAACTGAGAGAGTGGAACCGGTCCGGGGTTGTCTAATAACCCAAGATGTTTGGGATGAACCACCTTGACGAGTTTAGCGGCTCCGTTAGCCGATCTAAGGTCCTAAGAAAACAAAACAAAAACTAATCTAAACTAAACTAATCTAACTAAAACTAAATAAAACAAACAAAACTAAATTACAATAAATAAAACAAACTAATAAACTAATCTAATTAAAACTAACTACTAAACAAACTAAACTAAAACTAATTATTAAAACAAACTGAACTAAACTGACTATTACTAATTACTACTATACTAACTACTAACTGCAATATAACTTATTCACAAAATGTACAAAATTAACAATTTACAGATTTAATTAAAACCTGAAAAACTCATTTGGATTCTGCCCTAAGACAGTAAAAGATATTTTTTGTTTTTTATAGTTTTATGAACAAGAAATAAAACAGAAAGCTAATTAAACTAAAACACTAATCTAAACTATAAATATATCTAATCAAATTAACGAAAATAATGACAAACTAACCTGGAAATACACTCCAGATTTGTCTTGTGTATGATGACTATGCTAGCAGATCGAAGGAAGGAAACTCACACCGAATAATCCAGAAGCTTCTCGTAAACGATTTCTATGATGCTCTTTAAGTTTGTTTACATGAAAAACAAGACATAAAAAATCATAACAATTATATGATTTATAAATCTCTGTAATTAGGTAAACCTGTTATGCAAAAACTTATACTTAATAATTCAATTGACGAAGAAGAAAAATCTGTCATTTATAAACTGAATCAAGTAATTTCTATGTTTTTAAATACTGGAAGAAATTAGATATGGATCATATTAATTAATTCATATCATTTGCAAAAGACTAAGATAGCTAAAGTAGTCATTAATCAAATGCAAACTGATAACATAAACATGAAACAAAAGATTGATATTATGAAAAGCTAAAGCTGTAGCAGAACATCAATTTCTGTCTCAGTCTCTATTAKATATCCATWATCCYGGTTCTCCCACAAGYGAGGATGATCCTTATTAMAAAAAATAATAAGTATTTAAAGGTTTTTMCACAGGGTAAAACCTCCCTGTGGAARTTATAAAAGTGTTTACATGAAATCTGGGAGATATCCCAAAGTTGTCTAAACTAGGAAACTAAAATGAAACTAAAACATTCAAATATCCTCTAAACTGTCCATCAAATCCCATGCAATTCGAATTCACCTGAAAAGGAACAAAAATGAACAAATTAGAAGGATCTTTTATTAATAAATGATAGAAAATTTAATTCTATAGACTAGCTACAAAATCCTCTAATTCTGTAGCTAGTCTAAATAAAGATACAAAATCAGAATCAACATTAATTGAAAATGTTTTAAGGAGATTTAATTCAATTATCATCCAATAATCATTGGAGAACGAATCATAAATTGAAATCATTATTCCATTATGAACTCAAATAGGATCCACATCATTTAACCGAATACAAAGATAGGAATACTCTGTTTCGATTATTGTCATAAGTCGGGTAAATGAAATCATATGGAACAACATCGTAATCATTTCTCAACAAATCGAATCCATCAGTTATGAGATCGTTTTGATATTCAAATGGAAAAAAAAACAAATCGCAAACACTTCGTTATACTTGTCTTATCAACATGAGAAATAATCGAATCAAACAGGATTTCAAATCACGTTAACTGTATAGCAAGCGATTTAGGCTGTGAGAGAATCCAAACCATAATTGACTCATAAAAAAATCGTAACAAGATTAATCAAACAGAGTTCGTTATAGATATCTGATCATTTTTTTTTTATAAACTGATTGACCTTGATCAAAATCATTTCATTCAAACGAATCGTAACCGGATTTGGTAAAAATAACATAGTCAATCAATTCGTTTCAAAACCCATCGAATCCAACAGTTGTGAAATCGATTATAATCAAAACAAATGGCAAGGAACTATTACGCTGCCTTGTCAATAGGAAATATGAATTCGACAAGATAATTCCAATCGTTATGACTGCGTTGACACAACAAACGGTTCATGCCACGAATATATCAATAAGATCATAACATGCTTGATTGATTGGCAATAGAATTCATAATTTGTTATGGCCAATTGGGAAAATAGGGTTGATCGGCTTTGATCAAAATAGAATCGTTCCAATCAAACGAATCAACTGGCTGAGGTTTAGGATAGTTGTTGTGAATCGAATCCATTCCATGATTCGGGCACACCTGCATAAACTTAAATGAACATATTGTTTTTATAAAAGCAGAGTAGTTCATTTCCCAAATTAAAATCGAACAGAGCAATATTTCAACCTTGAAAATTGTAAGACAGAGCATATTGTAACAACCAAACCCAATCAAATCGTTTACCAACCATAGCATATGGATCATAACAAAATCAAATCTGAACACAATTATGTTCTAAACTGAGTATGAAAAATTTCCTTTTCAAATCGGATACAAACCAATCCATTCGAAGACAAGCTATTAATTTTGTCAACTTAATAAGGCAAACCAGTCAATCAAATCTGAACGTAGACCACTCAAATCCAATCAAAATCTATCGATTTCTATACTGGGAATGATGAGATAGTATATCGAATCAAAATTTCTTTTTATTCAAAGCAAAGCTATATATAGAATGCACACATTATACAAAGTCATTCAAGATGTAAACAAAACTATTTAAAAACTTAATTCAAATCATTATATCAACCTAGATTATTTACAAAAAAATGCGATGTCAAAACCATACCTGTGTAGCGACGAGGTTGCTTGATTATACCAGCTTGGAATTTACAACAACCGTGGCTGATTCCACGTTTTTGAACAGGATGGAGCCGGTTGTCTTTTGCTTTTTATCTATCGCTTGTAGCTTGCCTTTTTGACTGGTTAGCACTGCAATTTGGTCTTCCAGTGATTGAATCTTTGATTGGAGTATAGGAACATCAATATAATATCGTTCTAACCATGAATTGCATTGGTCATAGGGTGACTGTGTGGGTTTCGAGGGTTTGGGAAAATGATCGAGGGTTTCATGAGGCACTTGAATACCCGGGTAGTCAAGGTCGTTCTTTAGGCAGGGGGGAAGGCTTGATACAAAATCAAAAGGGGGCTCAAGACATAAACCTTGCGAGTAGGGGTACTTGCTGGCTAGAAAACGCTCAATATCAGAATCAGAGTCCTCACTTAGGATGATAGGGTTAGATTCGACAGAGGGTTTTGGTTTGTTTCTAGCCATTCTCGAAATGAGCCGGGCATTCCTTTTCCCTTTGGAATTAGCAGTAAGGTTTGCCTTGGGTTTTTTACTCATAGGCTTCTTAATGGCTTCTGCACTCTTAGTTACAGTGTCGAGTAAGTCAACAGGAGGGTCGGCCGAGGGTTTAGGCAGTAGGAGGTGTAAGGGTATAGGCGGTTCAGGCTTGGTTTCAATTACCACATGTTTATCAACTTATACAGGGTCGGTGTCTTCAAATCCATTACGGGCGATGAAATCCCTCCAACTATCACCATGCAAACTCAAATGATAAACAACGATGATCTTAATAAGCCCATGGCTGAACATGCTGATGTCAGCCTTGTGCCTCTTATACTTTTTCAACATTTTATACAGGGAACGATGAAAGTAGAAAGGCATGTTTAGAGGATACCCTATAAAAATCATGAGCAGACGCAGGTGGTAGAAGAACACAAGTCCGTATCGACCTTCACAGGTCACGAACTGCTTGAATAGCATTAATAAATCATGCCATCATGGTTTGAGCATAGATATGGGCATACCTCTGTCACAAGAGGTGACTTTGCACGATTTAAACAATAATGACCATGGCACTTCCTCGACCTTGCAATTCTTAAAGCAACGCTGTCCGGAGGTAGGTAACCCCGTATCTGAGCTGATAAACTGTTCATCGATATCTAACTGTATGTCACCCACCTTGGCTCGACAACCATCGAAATTCATGGCAAACTGTCGTGCTACACAAAGGTTAAAACCCTCAAATCATTTCACGAAGGTAAGCCATCCACTGTCTTCCAAATCTTGGTGGGCATTGTCAAACATTAACAGGGCTTGATTGCCATTGGGTTCGAATCGCATGACTGGTGCCATGAAATTGAACACATGGTAGGGGAAGGGTTTGTATTCACCAACACACACAGGAGCAGAGCTACCCGAGCTAACAGAAATGAACGAGCAAAAGGGATAAGCATAAATGCGAGCATGCGAAGGTGGTGGAGTCTGCCATGCAAAATATTCATTATCAAAGTACAACCACCGATTTACATAGCTGTTCCCTCCATAATAGTAATTCAACCATCGAATCATGTGCCCAACTAATGAAATCAAATGTATGAGCGCACAAACATTATGCCATAATATTTAAACATACGACATATATATCAAAACCCAAAATCCACTATGCGCCAATGTATATAATCAAAAGTTTAACCAAGGTGCCAAACGATATTCATATAGTCGACAAGCCAAAAGTTATGAAAAGATTAACATAAGGATCATTTCATATATATGTAAAAAATTTAATCATAACCCCTATGCATTTTATAGAGTCAATGATCAGGCAAGTCATATAAAGTCCAAATCCAAATATTAATGCATTGCAAACTTAATAAAACCGAGTTACACAATCAATCGAAGTATAAATACCGATCAAAGGATCTTGCCAGTCGTATAGTGATAAAAAAAAAAGGTAAGCACAATAGGCATAATGAAAAAAGAGATATTGATAGTTCAGATGATGATCAAAATGTGACTTCGAAAGGAGAAGTTTTCATGCTTACAGTCGTGAAAACAAAACGAAAACAAGTGTGTAAATGTCGCAAGAAATGAAAATGTCGTTTATTTGAAAATTGCGACGAAAACTTGATGTTCGCAAGACATAGGTGTAGGCAGCTTATAGGATCATAAAAAAAAGGTGAATTGGCTGCCAACAGTTCTTTGATTACTTTGGCTACTTAATGCGGCTAAAACAACATGAGGAGTAATAGTACTTACTTCAACAGTAGGTGTAGTACCTGAAGTTTCTGGTTCTCCTCGGTGAAGTTCTTCAGTATCTACTTCTTCTGCCCTTGTGGACTCTGAATACTCTTCATCTGTTAGATATGCTTCTTCTCCAATGTAGAATCCTTCATCACCGTAATTCTGCTTAAACAGGTTTGCAAGAGGAACCTCTCTGAATGATCTCCCACTGAACGTGTGTTCAGCCTCTGTGTCACTGTCACTGTCTGAATTCTTGAACATTAGCTTTACTGTATTTTCAAGATATTATTCTCATGTAATAACATCTTAATCTTTAACTTCAATAAGTGTAGAAACTTTCCTCTAGGTCCCTTAAAGAAATACCTCTCTACTTGAATATATGATTCCACGATGTCAATAGAGAACTCAGTAATGTACCCTCCAATAGTGCTATCAAACCAGATATCTACTGCTCTAGACACAATGTTATCAACTCTCTTGACCTTCTTGATCAACGCCACTGTCCAAACCACATGTGGCCTAGATATGATTTCAAACTGCATGTCTGCTAGTCTGGAAAACCACTCGTATAGCTCATTATGAACTCCTATAAAGAAAATTTCTTGCACGTCCGTAAAGATGTACCTCCCCAACCAGTCTTTTGTGCTAATGCTAGGGTTCTTGTTCTGAGCTACGACTAAGTCCCTTTCTTGTTCTTCCATCCATTTATGAATTTCTATCTTTGATGGAAACCACCTTGACATTCCCTAAAAAATATCACGGTCCCGACAATGGAACCATTTGTTGGCACATGGGCAGACCCAAGGTTCAACTCTAACAACGCACCAAGAAGCCCTAACTACTGGCCCTTTTGGAAACACCTGCGAAGTAGATGAAGTCTCACTCGAAGTAGCAATAGGGGGGTTGTAGGACACAGGTGTATATGACTAGAGGAAATGCAAGGTGAATCCAGAACAATAATGAAATATAACCAAGAGATCCCTTAACAATATTACACTTAGCTTCGCAAAGTGAGCTTATACCTTCTATATTTAATAAGGAAAACAACCATGTAATAACAGTATAACATATAACAAATAACACAACATCAACCACAAATAACAACAAGATTTATGTGGTTCACCCTCTCCCTAGTGCTACGTCCATAGAACCGTGTTTCTTGATATTATTAGATGAAAACATGCAGTTCTATCTGTGCACTTCACTGCATATCTCTCTCTCTTTCTCTCTTTCCCTTCCCTCCCTGTGCACCCAACTACAGGGTTGATCTTCGCACCCAGCTGAAAATCCATAATACAGACACTCTTACAACAAAACACTTCTCTCTCAATATCACTCTTATCAACAATAAGAGTAACCAAAAGATAAACAACCAAGATCTCAACTCTTCTAGACCTTTATTTATACATTACATGACTCTTAGACAACCTTAGACTGAAGTATAAGTGTCAAAATCCTAGATCCAAAACCCTAGGTCCACATGACCTGCGTTTTCAGGGCTTCATCAACCCGTCCTTCCTTGTTTTCTGCGAGGTGCTCCAAAGCATCTGTTGGTGTCTTATTTTGCTTGCTGAGTTGTCCATGATCCATATTCTTTGATGCTTTATCTTCCTTGATCTTCTCTTTCAACGAATTGCTTTTACTTACTTCATTCCTTATTTTCTGCTTCTTTAACCATTTCGACCCTTCCTCAGTTTATGTGCCTTCCTCGCACTTTGTAATTCTTCTTTAATATTCCTTAATACATAACCAAGGGACAATAGTGCCAAGCCTTTACATTGACATTACCATTTCATTGTGCCCAAGTATTTACAACAATACTACTGTGATCTTAGAAACCAAACCCTTCCAAGCACCAAAAAATGAAACAAGCAGTGAATAAAGGGTAGACCTATATACATGAACTTTTCTCCAATGGTAGCTTGATTCTGAAAGGCAGCTTGAACTCACACATAATCATGATAGAATGGGGTGAAAACAGTCAAATATTCCACTCCACATGGGTCCAAACAATCATAAGTCTTCTTGGCTTTGAGCGATCTCTCAAGAGTATCTTCTTGGATTCTTTGATTGATCACTTGGATGCAAGCACTAGATCACATATCCTACTCTTATTATCTCCATAGAGATCCATAGGCACCTTCACAAAAATTTGCACTCATTTAACCGATACTTCACTAATGGCGAGACTTTCATGCATCAAGTCTTTATTGACAATAGTCCGGGATTGCACAATGTAGGCCTTACACAACATCCTCGACCACCATGAAATTATCGAAGATGATTTTCATCTTATTCACTCTACAAATCCCTTTCTGGGGATTTTTTAGGGATGTCTACAAATCATTTAGTGGATCTAAAAAACACTCAGAGTGATCGAAGATTGTATTATCTTTGGAGCAACTGAACAACAACAAAAGGAGAATCGTGAGGGTCGACCAACTGACACCAAATTGATATGGCATACCCTTTATAAAATAAGCAACTCCTCACATTAATTGACGGTTCTATTATTCATAGGCTTTACATGGAGTTGATGCACCATCTACACTAAGTTTCCATTTCTCTTTCATTTACTTGAACTCTCCCATGAGGGAGTCGAGCTTAGTCTTGCTCTGATACCATGTTGAATTTTTATATGAGATGATATAAGATAGATGTATTATTACAATGATGAGTGTTCCATATATAGAGAACATATGGTGACCATCCATGAAAGGATGTGTCCCTTGGATCATAAGTAACTATTTATTATTATTATTACTTATTGTATATATTATTTAATAATCAATAATTATATTATTAATTATTATTATGTTGTCCAAACATCAACATATACTACATGCAACATCAAATTGGATGCCTATCAGGCCAAAACCCAGTAATTAGGTTACACCAACAACACTACTCTCAACCTTGTTATTTTAGCAACTACATTTCTTGTTGTAGATCCACACTTCACAGTCTCCCATGCAAAAGAAAAATGAATACAAAACAATGTTGCTGGAGTCGCCTATGCTAAAGCAGGTCCATGTGCCCATAGTCACTCATGTCAATGATGGTTGGCATGTTTTTTAATTTAACCTTGCCTTATGTCTACTTAGGTATTGAAAATATTTTGACGTGGCAGTGTTGGAGTCATGGAGAAAAACTTATAACATATTTTATTATATGGACTTGATAGAGTTAAAAGTTAACTTTTACAGGTTTGAGATGACAAACTTTAAATCAAATACTATCAAAACGGTTAGAAGTTTCTCTCACTACAACTATATTTGTCTGATTGACATAGGATGAAAACCACTCTTAGAAGTAAATCCAAATATTATTTCTAAACAAAAATGGAGATTTGAGCTTCGTTATATTGATTTTTTTTCATGCTAATGATATTGACTTAGGGAAGTGGATTTTAGTATGGAGGCTTCACAATTTTCGCCCTATGCTTCACTTGTTCGTTACAATTTAAGTCTAGTTTTATTCGTTGGAATAGAACAATAATTTCATTGAATGAGGCAAGGAATGGCTTCTTTGCAACTATTTCCCTTGTTTATATGAACATCCACACACATGTTCATTGGGTTAGAGGGGAAATAATTTTGGTACAAGGAACAAGTGGAATCATCTAAATATTTGAAAAGATAAAGATAGATATTTGAGAAGATATAGAGTAGGATATCATCCAAATAGTGGTACAACATTTGAAAATATAAGGAGTAGGATAAACCTCCCTTATATTGAGTTTTTTTATCACTTTTTTTTATTACAACAATTTTGGAGTATAAATTTGGTATTATAATATTAAATTGTTGTAATATCAAATTTGTTTGTTGAGATAGTATAGTTGTTATTAGTTTAATTTTGTTCATTTGTACCATTTGAATATTTATTTCTTCGAAACATCATCAGTTTATGTGTAGTTTATATCTTGCATTATGTTATATTATGAGATGGATTTTTTATACTCTGTAATTTGGACAAACCATCAATGGAATTTTTTTGAGTGGCACAGTTTATCATCTATTTTCTATACAAGTAGCATGACAAATCCCTTGAGAGCCATACCATCTTTATAAACTCATAAATATGGCTAATCCACGTCTCATAAATGTGGGTGTGCTTGTTTATGCAGTGTAGTGAGTATGTGTGGCACTGTTTTGACCCCCATCTTTATAAATACCAATCACTTAGTCTTCCATAATGCCCACTAAGCTTGTGGACTCTCATTGATACATGAGGAGAGTTGATATGGAAGCTGCTAGATTGGGGTTTAACTATTCACCTATAAAAGAAGTCATGGGGATGTATTTCCATATAGAAGAAGAGAAAGTTGAATTATGCTCTTGAAATGCCAATAGAGTGTTAATGAAATCATTGTTCCTCCTCTCACATTTTCCACCTTTGCTTGCCCTCTTTGCCATTGGTTTGTAGAAACCATAAGGGAGCTTCTTTATACCTATTAAGTCCTCAACATGTCCTAAGTTTTATGAACTTGAGGACCTCACTTTATTTTAAAATGAGATTCATCAATGGAATTTTCTCTCTTTTTGTCCTTTTTATCATATATAATTTTAAGGATGGAAATTTATTGTTGTTTGTCAAAAAACATAAGGTAAGAAAATTCTTATGTCCAAATTACTTCGACCAAGTGACAATTTAAGAAGTGAATGAAGAAAGAGAATCATTCCTGCAGTTGTTACGGAGCATCAATAAAGGGATGATGGTAGAAGGCATGAGTTTCATCTTCCTTGAATTATGTGATGTGCCATTGACCAAGAATTAGAGGAAGACCTGCTTTTGATAGTGCGTCCTCTACCATGTTCCTGTTCCTGTAGACATGGGAGATAATGTAAGGTAGCTAG
>JZKD02S1596174.1:97706-113959 GCA_000966675.3 Picea glauca
CAAGCAAAGCCAAGTGGATTGAGGTTGGAAGAGTGAGGGAACTATACCCTCATCTTCAAATAGACTGAAAATAGTCTTTTGGAGGTCCAAAATCTTTCCAATGGGGAGGTGTGATTAGGGGATCAAATTTTGCTCAAAAATTCAAAGTGCTCAGAATCGCTTCAAATCAAACGAGAGCGTAGGCCTCATTGTTGCGAACCCAACGCAACTTGTTTGGGTTCAAACAAACGTCAGGAGCGAGAGATATCACGTTCTGTTCAAAATGGCAAACATGCAAAAATGGGATGCTGACTGTACAATCCGTACGGATGATGACGTGGCAGGCCGTATGGATGATGTGGAAGACTGTATGCTGATGTGGCATATAGTTATTGGGCAGTTGGCATGTGACGTGGTTTTTTGGAAGCGAATGGGATGGTGACACATGGCCCAATCAAAGGCCGCCACGTGTCACCTATTTGTTGGTTAAAACTTTTGCACTTAGCAGGAGTCGACCCCGTGACCTCTGGGGCAGGGTAAAGTTTTGGGAAAGGTCGCCCAACAGGCGTGCCCACACATGTTCCTTGATATATATATGTAATGCATTGTATTTAACATTGTTTAAATGTATGTGGGGGCGTGGACCGGGCCAGGGCTAAGCTCTGGTCCGTGGTTATATGTTATATTGTATGTGACTAGATCTACGACGGTTACCCACCGTAACTATGTTATAACCGTTTAAATATATGCACAGTTTGGTATGCCATGTGACCAACATATATATGTGTGCGGGTTTAATGTTACGGTTATCAACAATTTTAAAAACTTAAGCCCCATCGTGTTAGAGCGCGGTCATGTGACTACCATGTGCCCACGGGCCTTGGTAGTTAGAGCCGGCTCGTAACGGTTCGATAGTTTGGACCGATTATGCGGTTGCGCCCAGTGCCAAGTTTTTACGCTTTAAATTGTGTGTGGGCTAGGTTGAGCCAAGGAAGGTGTGTTTTGTAGATGAAGAGACAGAAAGCTTGAAGGGGAGACTTTCAGGAAGCCTATCTACTTCATTTTTTGGCCAAACGAGGTGCCGAAAAAGCCCAGCTAGGGGTTTTTGGACATTCTGAAGCCATTGGAGTAGTCTATTTGGAATTTTGAGCATTGTAAAGCACATTTTTGAGCACTTTGAGCAAATAATTCAAATGATCCATTGGAAGCTGGACCAGGAGATGTAACCCAAGAGAGGGGTGAACTCCTTTATCATTTGTTGTGTTATGTGTTTTCTGTTCATTGATTATGATGCTATTTATATGCATATTGAATGAGTAAATCCTATTAAAGTTGTGTTGCAAATTTGATCCATTTTCTTTTAACACATAAATTTAACTTGCAAATATTTTCAAGAATACAAGTCTTCTTCATTTTTAGATCACTAGACACTGCACCTTTGAATAATCTTATTCTCTCTTTAATGGAGATGTCCTATTCTCTTGGGTCTATTTTGGTTGGAGTATTGTACGTGTGGCTTGACCACCTCATTATTGTATGTATTGTAGATTTAGTTAGTTGGAGGAAATACTTCTTTACTCATCCATAGACTAGATCTAAGGATCTTACATGATATATTGTTATTATGTTGTAAAGGAAATTTAACAAGACTCTAAATAAAGAGTATCCCTTCCTCATTTGTACTCATGGTTGGATTTTTGGAGCTTCCACTCCTGAGAGCTTAATTGACATATTTTTCTTGGAGAGTATGGTTGTGTAAATGTTTCTTTCTTTGTGTATTTTGGTGTCAATTCTTGAAGCTTCTCTATCTTGGTTCTTATTTGGTGCATAAAGATTGATGGTGAAATGCTCATGCCTTCTACAAGTTAACCAGATTGATCCATTGAAGGGATTTTTTAACCATTGGAGGGAATAAATTTTGGGGTAACTCCTCTCCTTATTCCTTTTTTGGTTTGATAATTATTTGGTTCCTTGATTTTTCTATCCATATTGGAACCCTAACAAGAAGTATTGAGTACATTTATAAAGTTATAGTTGATCTTGTTGGTGACAGTTTCTCCCTTGAGGACCCCTTATTGTAGGGCCTTGGTCTTCATTGATAATATTGATTAGCCAAGATATTATTATTCCTCTATGTTTCTAGTATATTATTCATAATCCTTGAATGAAATAAATCAATTCTTAAGAGAGGTTTTCTTCTTGGCCCCATAAGGCCCTTTGATTCACCTTGACTCCATTACCCTTGTTGGATTTGACAGTGTTCTCTATTTCCTTCCATCACCTCTTTTAAAATACTAAAAAAACCCATTGTTTTTTCTAAAGCTATTCTCACTTCACCTTATTCATCATTGCTTATCTTTAGTAATCCTACTAGGGATACCCCCCTTGAGCTAGAGGATAACCGACCTAAAATGAAGAGGATATGTTACTTAGGTGACAATGGTAAATGTCCTAATAGTTCCCCCTTTATTTGTAACTTGTGGATTAGGGATTTTATCATTAACACTATGTAATGAAATTCATTGTTTCTCAATATGGTCAGTGGTTGAAAAGTTATGCCTCTACTATTGCAAAATCCCATGGGTTTCTACACAAGTACCCTTTAATTAATTTTTTAATTGGTCTTAGGCTTCGTCTGAGAAATTTTTGAATCCTATTGAAGTTGAGATGAGTTTGTTATGTTGGAAAGAGAGTTTATGTCAAGTTTCACACCCCATATCGAAGAAATAAAAACCCTATCTTACCAAACCTCACTAGGCCTCCCATAGTTACCAGTTGCTAGGTGAAGCTACAAACCACTTGGTTCTCTCTTCATTTTCATTTCATAGAATCCTTCGGGTGTTGATATTATTGTGGCATGCATTCAAATTCAAGGTGAGTTTCTATAACATAGTTCCTTCACTCCAAACATCCTTTTATCCTCTGAGTTCATATAATATGCTTTAATTCCAAAATAAATACGGAAACCAAGAAATGGAATCATGAGGGAAGATTGGTGATTATTATTATTTTTAAATAGTTTTAAAATTGATTTTAGAGAGAAAATATAGGCTTTGTTTAAACATTATAATTTTTGGTATTTTTCATTTGAATCTGGTGATGTAAATCTGGGTGAAATCACTCTTTTCTGTTGTTGAAATGACTCTTTTTTATAGTTTAAATTTCATTTTTGAATGCATAAATGGTTTCTGTGTCCTGTGAAATCTCATAGGCACTCATATTACATAGACTCAACCACTCAAATCTACAGTTCCAACAATTTTTGGTTGGATTATGAACAAAAATGACAAAAAAATAAACCCGAAAAGGACAAAAGTTAGAACCTTTAAGGTGAGTTCAAAATATAATGAAAGGTCAAACCAAATGAGCCATCTCTCACTCAAGTGAAAAAATTACATTTCCACCACTCACCTCAGTGCTCACATCTGCACCTGTTGGAAGCAGGACAAAGCAGAAATAAATGCTATTTTGGGAAAGAAGGCACACACGAGGGGAGCAACAACTAGAAGGAAGAGCAACACACGTGCATGGATGGAAGACCGAACAACATTAGGGTTAGGTTTTTTGAAAATAGATTGTAAAGGTTGGTGAGCTAGAAAATGTATAAATATAGATACCTAGGTCTCATAGAAGAGTTAGTTGGTTGGTTGATATAGAGAGTCTAGAGGAGGAGTCCTATTTTGATAACTAGTTGTTGTGATATTTTTCTATGCGACCTAATTTTGTAAGCTTTTGAGATGGAGAGGAGTAAGGAGGATATATCTTGAGGGTTAGATCGCAGGCTGAGGATCCTGGTGCAATCTAGTCTGCCTCATAATAGATCTCAACCCAACTAAGAGGAGTTGTAAAGCATGCGACACTGTAGTTTTGGAACTGTTATAATAAAAGAGCTTGGGAGCCAGATCTTTGTGGACGTATCACAGGAGGGGGTGAACCACGGTAAAACCTGTGTTATGTGATTGAATGCATGCATTTTCTTTACTGTCTTTAGTATTTATTGATATGGTAAATGAATGAGTTGTTATATTTCATGAATAATCGTGAATGACCGTTTATCGCATTAATAAGTTAAAATAGAACTCTCAGCGCACATTTCTCAGACCCCCACTCAATCTTGGTTGCAAACACATGAGTATTGCAGCCACCCATTAAGACTATCTCAAGTGAGACAAAACAATGCACTCTGTGGGCCACGTTGCCTTCTAGTTTACCAGGAGGGACGATAGTTTTAGAGGCTTTGTTGGAACCCCAATAGACATGAACCCTGGGTCACTTAAGCTGAATATATAAACTCAAACATGATATTTATATAACAAATAAATGGTTCCGTTGCTGGTGGTTGGAACAATAGAGGACTGAGTAGATGTGAACTGTTGAAGATCTGTTAAAAGACACGTAAGAGCCGTGGGAGGCGGTTCAAGAGAATACTAAAGAGAACAAGGAGAAGGAGAAAATAATGAGTCGCTAGAAGGGGATGTTGAGACCGTGGAATCCCACAAAAGAAGAGATCGAAATCTGGCTAAAGACAAAAGAGTTGGAGTTTTCACATAAAGATAACATAAACCCTAGATTAACACCATGCAAATAGCTTGAGAAATATGTGTTTATTGATTTACATGAAGTCTTTTTTTGTGATTTTCCACACTTATTGCAGGAGTGGACCCCAAGGTTGAAGGATAACCACACAACGAACATGATCCAATAGTTAGAGTGGACCTCAGTACAAATTGAGCAGTTACAACAGGTGAACAACAAATTCACCCGTGCAGTATATTTCTGGCTTGACAATATTGTAGCAGGATTTATAACAAAGTTTGCAGTATATACAATGAAATTGTATAGCGCAACAGAGCAAGAGTTTCTACGAGGACCTCAAGGAAGGTATATTAGATCGTTGTATACTTCTATTAAGATACTACTGTACAACAAAGGGGTAATGATGATGTAGTTAGACATCTAAACTTCCCTGCATGCATGGGGGAAGGGGGGAAACACTGACATAAAGAGGAAAAATGGAAGGAAAAATGGAAGGAGGAATGGATAAGGGAAAGAAGAAGGAACCCTTGGATCCAATCATGATGGATGAAAACCGGATCAAGCGGATCATGGCGACAACTGGAAAGATGCGTAGCGGAGTACCCTACCAATACAAGGTGAATACCAAGAAGAGAGCCATAGCCACAAGGGAAGGCTTGGCGAGCGATGAGGAAGAGGTAGAGGATCTCAAGGCTATGGAGAAGATTGAGGAAATCCCATGTGTAGCAAATGAGAGGAAGACAAGAGGTCCAAGAGAAGGAAGAGAAGGCAACAATCCTATCCATCTTAATGTCAGTGTGGAACCCATCAACCCATGTGCGACTAATACACCAAAGAGAGCACCACTGTTTAGACAAACAAATTTTAGGAGACGAAAGACAACATGAAGTACATCTACACAAGGCACAACAACTAGAGGAGCTAGTTCAAGAAGCACTAATCAAGTATATAAACTGCACGGAGGTAGTAGTTCAATGTTTAGGATGGCAGGACACGATCCCACCATCAGGTTACCATAATTCAAAGGAGAAGAGTCGAAGGACCCGAAAAACATTTTTTCATCTGTGAGAAGATCTGGGAAGAAAAACATATCACATATGAATATACTAAACTGGCACAATTAGCGATTACACTAAGGGATCACACATTGGATTGGTATATGAGTTTAGCTACAAACAATCCACCAGGGACAACCAAAACAATTGCAAAAATCAAGAAATTGCTGATAAATGATATTCAAAAGCCTTCAGAAGACCCGTACATGAACGAGATGAAATAAATCAGAAAAAAACCAGGATAATCCGTATGAGAGATTGACTAGAGATTCAAGTGACTGAAAGGAAAGTTGAAATATCTCATGACCGATATGCAACACAAGCACCTGTTCATCAATTCACTACTACCACACTTAAAATACCCATTGCGACAACATAAGTTTCAGACACAGGTAGAGGATCTGCAGGCATCCCTACAACTGGAGGAAAACCAATATCAGTCAACGTACCCAACTATTGAAGAACTGAAGCAAGAATTGAAGAAATTAATGTTCGAGTTAAACCAGAACAAAAGTAAGGACAAATGAGAAGTCGTTTGGTGTACCACATGCAGGATGAAAGGACACCACAAGAACGAATGTCCAACATTCGCGCAATATATGGAAACAAGAATACAAAATATGTTACCAACATGAGGAATATGGTGCGAGATCTGTAAGAAACCAGGCCACGATCCATATCATTTCCCAATGATGCAGAAATACCAGACAGTCCCGAAGAGTTCATATTGAAACTTTTGCAAGTTAGTGGGCCACGATGACAAAGATTGTAGAACTATGGATTTTATGTGAGAGAGGACATCATATGCATATAGGGTGTAGGCATAAATGATGACTGGGCAAGCTGCACCACAATTTAACCAAGTTCCAGCCCCATACAACACTACGCAACAACAATATAATACTGCACAAGAACCCTATAATACCACACAAACTCAGTACAATACCGCACAATACATCAAGCACTTCAATATAATGTGCTGAGAGGAGATTGAGCTAGATACAGAGGTGGAGGATGAGCGAGAGGATGTTTTGGAAGTGGTAGAGGACCAGTGGTATGTCACAATTGTTAACAACCGTGGCATTATGCAAGAGAATGTCCACTTCCACTAACAACTTGTATGTATTGTTGAGCATCGAACCATGATACTGAAGAATGTACAACACTATTAGTAAAGATCCAGGAAAAGAGGAATTAGAACAACCAGAATGGTCAGTGGATTTTAGATAAAGTGAGGGATGAAGGATGAAACATCGACATAGTTATGCATAGAGGAGCTAAAAAATGAAACGACACAACTCGACATGAACCAGTACAACATCAGTGGGTGAAGAAGAATGATTAACCAGAGAGACATTTCGACACACAGAATGATAAAAACACAATTTAAAAATCTAGACAAGAATTCTTGAAGAAAGACATCGCGTTGAATTCAATTGCGAAACAGAGTAAGGAAGCGCCAGAATACGAGATGCCTCCATCGTTGGATCATACCAAAGAAAATCAACACCTGGGACAAGTAAGTACAATCAAAGGATTTTTGCAATCATGTGTAAAAGTATTGAATGATCCATCATCTGTCAAAATATTGCAAAACATATTAGAAATATGTAGCACAGAGACAAAAGGAAAACTAGAACAAAAAAAATTCAATCACCTACACACAAGGAGAAGAACAAGTAGGGAGTTCAGACTGAATGCCAACATCGAAGATCTCAACATGGGAGATATCATACTGGATCTAGGATCTGAAGTTAATGTATTACCAAAGAAGACATGGCAATGTATGGGAGAGCCCACATTAGGATATTCATCTGTTCAAATGAAACTAGTAAACCAACACAAAGTCCTACCAATTGGTAGACTGAAAGGAGTGACAGTAGACCTGGATGGAGTGAGCACCAAAGCAAACTTTGAAGTGATTGAAATAGTGGATGACACAACACCATATACAACATTGCTTGGCTTGGACTATGCGTTTTAAAACCATGCCATGATCAACTTAAAGACACGAAAAATGACATTTGAGTCAGGAGAATACAGGGTCATCGCGCCATTAGACCCATCAGAAGGGGAAAGGTTCGTAGAACCTACTTGCTTAGACTTGGAGGAAATCATCCAATTGTACAGAACAACTACGCGCGATGAGGAGTATGTAAACCCAAATGCATATGGGATACTCAGTTGGCGAAGCATTACTTCATCTACGACAGACTCAGATACGGGTTTAGAGAATTGGAAACAAAGGCTACACGAAGTTTCCACAAGAAGGTGTGCAAGAATAGACTATGCAGTAATATGGATAGGTACAGAGATAAGGGAACCACCCAGTTTTCACGGAGTGAATGATTTAGAAGTATTCTTGATATAGTACAAGGATTGATAGAAAGTCAGAGACTCCTAGCACTTGATATAGCACTCAAGGCCACACCTACAAGATGGTGGGGCACACACAAGGAAACAATCATGGATTGGTACCAATGTAAGCAGTTACTACGCATAAGGTTTGACACAGAACAAAAAAGCAACAAGAAACACAAGTATGATGGACATGGGACACCAAAAGAACACTTGGAGAAGTGCATAATGCTGTGGAGAATGACACACCCAAAGGAATGGCATCATCATTTTGTGAATACCTTAGAGGGCATACCATCAAACTGGTATACAGACCAGGAACTGTGCAGAGGAACTTTGAGCTAGAAAGTACTACAATAGAATGTTACAGTTACTTTCTCATTCGAGCATGAAAACCACAACATATATGCAACACTTAAGGAAATAAGAGGAGTGATATTCATTAAGGAACCATAAGTCGAAATCATAACTGAAGAACAATAACGGAACAAACAGACAGTCAAACAATGATTGTCATGCTACCATGTGCAAGAGGAAACACCATATGAAGATGATCCACACGATATGCAGATCGAGGAAGTGGAAGGTGAAAGAGAAGTGGAGGGTCCACCTTTATAATTAGAAGTGATTGTTGTGCCGATCAAGGTGAAGAAAGTCAACATTGGGACAGCTGAGAATCCCAAAATGGCCAGCATTGGAGACTACTAGGATGAACAAACAATAGAAAGAATAATATAGTTATTGTGTTAGTGGAACGACCTGTTTCCCACAACATTTACAGAAATGAAGGGTACAATGGGGGAGCTAGGATAAATAAAGATACCACTTAGAGCTGAAGCACGACCAATCAGACATCGACCACACAGACTAAACCCGATATATAAGAAGAACGTTAAAGATGAGATCGATAGAATGCTTGAAGCTGGAATCATAGAACCAGTGGAAGAATCAGAATGGATAAGACTCATGGTAGTTCAGGAGAAAAAACAAGGCAGGATAAGAATATGCATCGATTTGAGGAAGTTGAAAGATGCATGCCTACATGACTCGTTCCCTACACCTTTCACAGATGAATTGTCGGAGAACGTAGGAGGACACAAATTTTACTCATTCACTAGTATTGGCATAGTGACCATATTTTCTTTCATCATATCTAGACCGTGCTGACAATCGTCATTCCACTAAAACTTTGTATCTTTCCTTAGCAGTTTCTCCATTGGTGTGGTGATATGTGTGTACCCTTTGATAAACTTTTTTTAGTATCCTATGTGTCCCAATGTCACTCTTAGTTGACAGACTGTTTTTGGTGGTGGCAAGTTAAAAATTACTGTGATCTTTGCAGGATCTACTAGTAAACCTTGCTTGCACACTATGTGGCCCAATAGTATCCCAAACGGTGTTCTGAAGATACATTTATTAATGTTTAATGATATCTGGAACTGTCTGATTCTTTCCAAAATCAACCGTAAGACCTCTACATGGTATTTTAACAGACTGTAGACTGTCAAATCTTCCAAGTATACCTCTAGAAACTGGTGGATAAATTCTTTAAATGCAGCGATGACTTCTCTGGAAAATATTGTTGGTGCATTCTTCAGTCCAAATGGCATGACTGTGTACTGGTAGAATCCCCATTCTGTATCAAATGTGGTATTGTATCTGTCTTCCTATGCTATCTTGATCTGGTGGATGCCATTTGGACTGAAGAATGCACCAACAATATTTTCCAGAGTAGTCATCGCTGCATTTAAAGAATTTATCCACCAGTTTCTAGAGGTATACTTGGAAGATTTGACAGTCTACAGTCTGTTAAAATACCATGTAGAGGTCTTACGGTTGATTTTGGAAAGATGCAGGTAGTTCCAGATATCATTAAACATTAAGAAATGTATCTTCAGAACACCGTTTGGGATACTATTGGGCCACATAGTGTGCAAGAAAGGTTTACTAGTAGATCCTGCAAAGATCACAATAATTGTTAACTTGCCATCACCAAAAACAGTCCGTCAACTAAGAGTGACATTGGGACACATAGGATACTACAAAAAGTTTATCAAAGGGTACACACATATCACCATGCCAATGGAGAAACTGCTAAGGAAATATACAAAGTTTTAGTGGAATGACGATTGTCAACACGGTCTAGATATGATGAAAGAAAATATGGTCACCGTGCCAATACTATTATTTCAAGACTAGGAGAAGACATTCCATGCACATGTAGATGCATCGACCATAGCACTTGGAGCTATTCTGGTGCATCCAGGAGCAGGAGATTTGGACCATCCTATAGCATTTGCGAGCATAAAACTATCAGAATCAGAGAATAACTACAACACTACAGAGAGAGAAGGCCTAGCTATGGTCTACACACTGTAGAAGTTTCGAAATTACTTACTAGGAAAACATTTTAAGATGTTCATAGATCACGCGACCCTTAAATACCTAGTAAACAAGACAATGTTGGGGGGGAGAATCTGTCGATGGTTACTACTATTTCAGGAGTTTGATTTTGAATTAATAGTCAAGCCAGGAAAGTTGAATGCAGGACCTGACCACTTATCAAGGGTTACGAACGACGAAGAACCTACAAATTTAGAGGACAACTTTCCGGATGCACAATTATTTTCAGTCCAGATCGCTAATGAATACTTTGTAGATATCATTAAGTACTTGAGTACATGTATCGCACCACAAGAACATAACACCATGCTGTTAGGCTCCAATCTACTGATGTAAATTAGAGTGCAAATGATTGTCAATCTGGTGTTTGTAAGACTTAGAGGCACATCCAAAATGTATGGATTTAGAGATAACTTTTATCTTTTATGGGAATAAACCAAAACCTATTCTAAGAGATGAATATGGAAGAGATGCTAATCTTCTATTCAGAAGTCCTATTCATATATCTCATGATAGTAATCAACAATTGTTTTCCTAAAGAGTATCAACAATAAGCATTCAAAAAGATATTCGAACTAGTTCTAAGGATTATCGATGCTAGAAAGACAAAACTGTTATTCAAGAGATGCATTCATTGTCTTCTTTCATTCATTAGCAACTATCATCAATTCTTATTAAATCAAAAGTACCGAAAGCGTAAATAACTCAAAAAGCATTCATGATTATCCTAATGCTTGAAAGCAAACCACACATTGAATTCTTATTCAATAAATCATTCACAATATGAGTAAGGCTTTGAAACATTAAGAATATGACTTAACTATGGAATTCATATAACTACAACAAAGATATGAATAAAAATCATCTACAACAATATCTAATCTAAAACATGTATCAAATATTACTTGAAAAGAACATAAAGGAAGAGTTTACTAGTTTGGCAAAGGGGGCCCTCCAATGCTTCACTTGTACACTTGAGTTGTCTCAGCTAAGAAGGAGCTTCCAAAAACATTCACATAATCATATCATAAACATGATCAAGAACAAAACACAAAACTGATCTCAAGATTGCAAATTGCAAAGTTTCTTCATTCACATCCAGAAGGTGTCATACTAGTCTATGCTTTAGAGTATTTATACAAGAGTTTTGAAACTAACAATGCTAATAAATATCCTAAAGATCATGACCAGATCCATAATATATGCTAGGAAGGTCGAATACCCCCTTCAGATCCATAAAATATGACCAAATCCCAAGAAAATCTAAAACTGTCCATGATTTAAGGCTAAAACTGGGTATTTTCTGCTGAAGTGGCCCTGTTTGACCAACGTTGATCGGACACCTGGAAGGCTCAGATCTCGAATATGATAGCTCATCATACATCCTTGTACATCAAGGATGATGACCCAAGTCTTATATTTCTCCCAGCTATCCTGCCAATACACGAACCTAGGAGCAATTACGAGATTTAGTCAAATCCTGTAATTTCTGATAAATTTTCAATTTTAATGCCAAAAATTAGAAAACTCAATTCTTAGGCTAAAGAATGATAAATATACCTTCATAAGATGTTTTATGGAAAATATGGAATGAAATGGAGGAAAAATGGATGGCTATAGAGGCAAAAGTGTAGTTTATAGAGTAAAAATGAAGCATAAAAATGTACTCAACATCTCCCCCAAGAGGAAGTCTTTGCATGTCCTCATGCAAAAAAAATGTTCTTGAATCTCTATAAATGATCTTTTGCCACCTCTGCTGCTTGCAATAATGTCTCCACATTAACCTGAGCTGTATGAAGAGCTTTCATTCTTTGATATTTTTCTTTATATGCCTTCTTTTGTTGAAACCACTTATAGGCCTGTTTGGAGATTAATTTGTTTTGCTTTTGAAGATTCTTGTTCTTTTTATTCAAGGTTTCATTCTCCTCCTGTGTTTTATGGCTTTGAGTCCTTAGCATTTCATTCTCTGTTTTTATGTATCTTTCCAAGACTTCAATTTCCTTGATTTTTCTTTTCATTTTCTTTATTTTCTTGTTTTTATTATCAAGTTCTGATGTGAACCCACCAACCACTTCTTCTATTTGAGTTTCTTCTTTCATGTCTTTAATTAATTGTTCCACATCTTCTCTCATTTGTTCATATGTGGAAGTTTCTTGTTCTTCAAAACCATCATTTTCCAATGATTGTGCCTCAAGAGTCTGAATATGTGCATACTGTGCTTCATCATCACTTTCTTGTATTTGTCCTTTTTGAACTTGTTGCCGTTTTCTTGATTTTCTTTCATATGTGGTAAAAATATTGTCTTTTTCCTCAAATTCTTTCTCCCTTTTCACCATGCTTCTTGTTCTTCTCCTCCCCATAGGTGGTTTTGAGCTTGTTTCCTTGGGGTTCTGTATTTATTCCTCATCATTGGTCACAACCAAGATTTGTTCCTCTTCTTCTTCCTCCTTTATTGTTTCAAAACCATTTTCAATGATAAATTATTGCCAAGTCAAGTTCGGCTTCTATAGTTCATATATGATGATCATTTTAATAAAGCCACAATGATATAGACTCTTTTCTGTATTCCTCCCTTGTTTTTG
Organism: Picea glauca; assembly: GCA_000966675.3. Lineage (NCBI taxonomy): Eukaryota > Viridiplantae > Streptophyta > Pinopsida > Pinales > Pinaceae > Picea > Picea glauca. Next base: position 110,620 of record JZKD02S1596174.1, read on the forward strand.
GACGACCTTAGCCATCTTAGAAAGGATTTGCAGTAGAAAATAGGGCATGTTAATTTCAAAGCCACCTTTTAAGTGTTGTAGCAGCTTAATGTGATATAGGTAGATGATGCTAAATCTTCCCTCACAAGTTATAAACTTCTGTATGAGATATGTTAATTCATCCCAAGGATGAATCAACCAACTCCTTGGGATTCCCTTCTTCCAATTGACTGTTGCTACCCTAGATTTGGAAATAAAAGATGCCCATGATTTATCTTTGAAATGCTTAGTTTTGAAATATCTTTCTCCTATTTGAGGAAGTCTAGTGACATGTGCAATGATATCTTCAGAGATTCTAATGGTAAGGTTTCCAACAGTAGCCCTTTCCCCATCAAATGAATGGGCAAATTCTAAATCAACTTCTTCACAAGATCCAACAAATTTCTCAAAGAAAGCTATCCACTGTTTTTGCTCAAGAATTTGTATACAATATTTATGAATTTTTGATGTATCAAGTTTCTCTGGTTCATATCTAGAAACCATTCTTCCAATTTTTTAAGAGCAAGACCCTAAAATATTTCCATTGTTTATAAAAAGGAGGTCTATTCTTGTCAAAAGTTTCAACCCTGCAATTTCTTTTGACCAAGATTTTTAAACTTGCAGACTCTGTTTGGATTTAATTCTATGAATGGTCTTCAATAGGATTTTTCTGTTAAAAAACAAAGAAAATCTCATATTTTTCAAATTTCTAAATTGCTCTTCTGTTCTTCAATCATAAAATTTTTGATGCAAGGGCATACCTGGTAATTCGATAAAAATTCTCAGAATTCTTGTTGAATCCTATCTCATTTTTCCTTCTTACAATCAGCCTCTGCTAGAAATGAATTATTTCATTTTCAAAATGTACCTCAGGAAGTCGAATTTTGCACTTAGCTTTACAATTATTTGAGTTCGAACTTACCTTCACTGGTCGACTCCTACTTGAATACATTCTCTTTCCTTTTCTCACCACGCATCTCCTTCAACTTCCACGTTTTCTTCCACAGGGCGAGAATGTTGTATGTTGACAGTGAAATTGTCAACATACAATTCGTTATTTATCAGAGATTTCGGGATAGGAAGGTGTAGGAGGGAACAATTTGCTAGAGTGTAGGGATTCTTTGTTTGGAATGGCACTGGCGTGTTTGAAACAGAGCATGTGTTTTGAAATGGAGGTAAGTATACATAGTAGTGTGTCGACGGTTCGAGTCTAGGGAGAATTCAAGTGAGACACAACACATGAAAAGAGTTTGAGTCGTAACACTTTTTAGGAAGGGAGAAAAATTGTTGTGGAAGAAATTTAGACAAGGGTTTTTATAATTTTTTTAAAAATGGGTTTGTACAACGATCATAGCTGAAGGTGCTGTTGTATTTGTACCTTTGTACTTTCCCTCTTCCTTGTAATCATCATAAGAAATGGTTTTTTTTTTTAGAAAATGTGTTCACTTGACTTATAACTCCCTTAATTCGTTTCCTTGAGTAACCATCCTCTTGTCATGCTTAAAACCTTCTTCTTATGACCCCTTTTTTAAATGTGTATGCAAACAACCTTTTATTTATGCAAACATCAATTCAGTCTGTGTGTATGCAACTTATGTCTTCATAAACAGAGCATTTTACAGCTCAAAAACAATGTGTTTGAATTTGAAACCCGGTCCTTTCCTTATAACTCCCTTGGAAACCAAAATTGGTTCCTTTGAGTACCATTTTTGATGCTTTTGAGGGTATATGAAAATGGAGTGATGAAAAGATGATGTAGGGGAAGGGAAAGATAGGATATTTATCATTTCTTATCTTATGAAGAATTTTCCAAATTTAAAGCATTAAAAAGGAAAATATATACTAACTTGTTTGTTCATTGTGTTTGCCTGATTGAAGCTGGATGGAATTTTGTTGTAAGTCTTCAATTTTGATAAATTTCCTCTTTTTCTTAGTATCTCAGGTCCCTCTGTTGAATGAAATTGATACTCTTCTCAAGTCCCTCTGCTGAATGAAGTTGATACTCTTCTCATGTCCCTCTACTGAATGAAGTTCCTTTTTGAAATGCATGCTGTCATATGTAGAAGGCTTGAAAGGTTTTCAAAAATGTATACCTTATCCCCCTCAGCCTTATTTATTGACTTGTCCTCAAGTCTTAGAGATAAGGATTTGTTAAACTTTTGAAGCTGTAAAATGAAACTAGAAGTTAATAATGAAAATATTTTTGGAGAATTTTGATTGGCTAATTTTACTTGGTTTTCCAATGAAAATTCGAGTTTATATTGTGCCAGTTTCCTGGATTTTCACAACTAAACTCCCTTTTTTCTTTTTTCTTCTTTTGTTATATATATATATATATATTTTTAATTTTTTAATTTTTTAAGGAGAATGTGAAGGAGCCACATGATTCTGTCTGTCCAACACTTCCATCTCATTCTGTTGAGATATTTGTTGCAGAAAGTCTTCCTTGTTTACAGGCTTATTGTAGAGCTTTAGCCTATGTCCATTGACTATGAATGAGCTTGCCTCATCATCTATTGTTTGTAGTTTGACTGAGCCATTGTCATATACCTCTGCAATCTCATATGGACCAAACCAATGAGTTGTAAATTTAGCTTTGAAATCTTTGAATTTTGAATCAAATAACAAAGCCTAGTCTCCTACTTTGAATTGTTTCTTTTTGATGTACTTATCATGCCAATGTGCCCTTTGCTATTGTATCAAAGCGTTGTGTTCAACTATTGTCTGTCTCATCTCATCCAATTGATTTAATTGCATGATCCTCTCTTTTTGTGCTTTGGAAATATCTATTCGTAAATCAGCTGCTAGTTTAAAAGTATGAAGTTGAAATTCTATAGGTAACAAAACTTGCTTACCATAGACCAGATGATAAGGAGTGAACCCAATACTGTTTTTATAGGTGATTCTGTATGCCCATAATGCTTCTTGAAGCTTGTCTGACCAATATTTTCTATGTATTTGGACTGTCTTGGTCATGATTGCTTCTAAAGTTTTGTTAGTAGATTCCACATGTCCATTTGCTTGTGGATGATAGGGTGTAGATTTCTGATGCTTGATCTGATATTTCTTGCTAAGTATTTCACCATTTTAGAAGTAAATTGCGCTCCTTGGTCTGTTACAATCTCCCGGGGTACTCCAAATCTGACAAATATTTCTTCAAAGAGGAAGTTGACCACTGACTGTTCTGTGGCTCTCACTAATTCTTTAGCTTCCACCCACTTTGTAACATAATCAGTACATACTAAGATGTATTGCTTCCCTTTTGATGGTGGATTTATTGGACCAATGAAATCAAGAGCCCATTTTTCAAATGGCTCAATGT
>JZKD02S1596174.1:159866-173021 GCA_000966675.3 Picea glauca
TCCCAGGATAAATGCTATGTCTATTGTGGATGTGTATTTCTCAGTGATCTTGTTTATATTATGCTCTTATCTTATGAAATGCAAAGAACTATAATATCAGCATAAAACATTAACAATATATAGCAGAGATTTTGGTGGGACATGTGTTATACAATTGGCGATATATATATGGTCACATGGGTTGGATTAGAACCAAGGGAGGGCTGAAGGCCTAGCCCTTTTCTCTCCCCATACGAACCATTATTTAACTCAAATAAAATGTGTGCCATATTACAAACAAGAACCATAGAGTGGAAGGTTGGCTAGCACGGAATTTGTAAGTTCTTTGGGCTAAGAGGTTAGGAGTTCGAATCTTGGGGAGTCATATAATTTTACACATACCAACCCCTGGAGGGGTGCCACGTGGTAGGCCATGACTGGGCCACGTGGCACCATAACATTTGCCCACGAAACTGACACTTGTCACAACCTAATTCACCCATGTGTCTGCCATCAAACCTGTACGACCTTGCCACATCATCCAATGCGAACTCAACACTCTGCCATGTCAATTGTATAAACATTCCACGTGTCACCCTTGCAGTGGTTTCACATGTCACCTTGACCTTTTGACCAAGTTTGACTTGAACTTTGACCGCTTATATCTTTTGATCCGTAACTCCGTTTGACGAGTTGTTTGCATCGTTAGAAATCTTGCAACACGTGCTTCACGACCATGTCATTTTAACTGAGTTTTGGAAACTTTGATTTTTTTTCCCTTTCTCTGTCTGTTGAAGCCATTTTGAGCATCCTAAGTTGCCTCTACACGTTCTAAGTTGTTCTTAGCCTTCTTTGGATCATTTTTGGATCACCTACTTACCTGGGGAAAAATGTTCTTCGACCTCCGGGGGAGACTAGTGAGGCCTCGGGCTGCTCTAAAAACAATGGAGTGGACTTGGGAAAAGAATTCACCTGGTATAAGGTGTTGGGCTACGAGCACTCACCGATAAAGACCAGGAGTGCCTGATGAAAGGAGGGTCTACCTACTTCTCATACTACCACAAATATTTCTCCACACTTTGATATAGGGGCGCTTAGAGGCATGAAAGCCCTTGCGAGAGCCAAGCCATGATCCTACTCTCCCTCAATATCAAAGGGGTGGGGGGACCCTGAAATCTACCTCCTTTAGAAGAATTCTCGCCATGACTTCACTGGATATTATCTTGCTTCAAGAAACACTGGTAGATGGCTAGAAACCCCGGACATTTTTGAACAAGTTTCGCCCCACCTGGCATACCTGTACTACTGGCTCAGTTGGTACATCGGGGGGACTGGCTGTTTCCTGGGACCCTACAAAATTTGTTTTATCTCCTTATCTTTGTTGTGGTGGTATTCTTCTGACAGGTACATGCCTATGGAACAATCATTTGATCACTCTTCTTAATGTATATGGACCCTGCACAGACATGAAACAATTTTGGGATAAGGTGGCGACAAGGGGACTACTCGACTATACAAACTTGATAGTTGCAGGGGACTTGAACCTAACTACAAATGTTGGGGAAGTGCGGGGCGACTCGGATACACAGGATCCCCTGGCTGGGTACTTCAATACTCTTTTTCAAGCTCATGCACTGATAGACTTTCCCCCGGATGATTTAGTTCCTACTTGGCGTAATGGTCATTATGGACTAGAGGCAATTTCCAAACGACCGGATCGGGTTCATATCTCTGAAGAAATAGCAAATTTCGATGGAAGGATCAAGACCTAGGTGGATTATCCTTATTTTTCTGATCACGCTCCGATTCTCTTGCAACTAGAATCTCCACCTTTTTCGAAGGCTGATCCTTTTAAATTGAATGTGTGTTGGCTGCTAGAGGCATAATTCAACCATATTGTTAAGGATGTCTAGAAAGACACCATATATCAAACTCATCCGGGGATTCAACAACGCTTTGTTTGGAAATTGCAGACTCTAAAACATCGTATCAAACGATGGGAAAATAATCACAGGAAACAAAAACTTCTTAGACTGAAAAAACTGGAGATTGATATACACACTCTTCTACAAGAAGACACACAGGAAGGGGGACATCAAGGCAGGAATAACAACTTGAAATTATTAGAAACCGAAAGGAAATAGATCCTCCTCACGGAAGAAGCGTTGTGGAGACGACGAAGCAGAGCACTTTGGATAAAATGTGGTGATCAAAACTCAAAATATTTTCATCGATTTGCAAGCTCTTATCGAAACAAAAAGTACATTTGGGAAATCAAAGATGATTCTGGGTTCATCCACAGTGGACAACAAGCTCTAAAGGCAACTGCTACAAACTACTTCATATCCTTCTATAGGGCGACTAAACACAACAATCTGCATGATCCAGTCTTTGTGGCCATACTATTCCCTCGTCCGGTCACAGTGGAGTACTCCAACCACTTGGATAGCCCCTGTACCATACATGAAGTTAGGGACACTCTAAATTCGTTCTCCAAAGACAAAAGTCCAAGCCCAGACGATTGGAATGTATAATTCTTCCTACACTTCTTTGAGTTAGTTGGGGTGGACTTGCTAGAACTAGTGGAAGAATCCAGGATTAGAGGAAAAGTGGTTGGCACGCTGGATTCGACTTTCCTGACACTAATTCCTAAAGAAAACAATCCCATATCTTTTGGTGATTACAAACTGATCGCACTCTGCAACTTGTGCTACAAATTAATCTCAAAAATCATTGCAAACAGGATAAAGTCTATCCTCTCGAGGACCCTATTGGGTGAACAACTGGGTTTTTTAAAGGGCAGACAGATATTAGACGCCATTGGCACAACCCATGAATGCTTGCACAATATAAAGGCGAGGAATACAAAGGCACTTATTCTAAAATTGGATCTAAAAAAAGCCTTCGACTATATTGACTGGGATTTTCTTTGGTTGATCCTAACTCAATCAGGCTTCAACCACCTTTCTATAAAGTGGATCATGAGTTGCGTGACAACTGCCAACTTCGCTGTCCTGGTAAACATTGAAACTTCTCCCTTCTTTCTTAGTGGCAGGGGATTGCGATAGGGCTATCCACTCCCCCCACTACTATTCATCATGGTCATGGAAGGATTAAGCCTACTTCTTAAAAAAGGACAAGCAGAAGGGAAGCTTACGGGGATAAAACTGTCTAGGATCGTCAAGATTTTACACCTCTTTTTTGTTGATGATGTCTTAATCATGACCAACGACTCATTACAGGAATGGAAGGAAATAAAAGACATCTTGACGATTTTCTGTAGTGCCTCGGGTTTGTGGATAAATTGGACAAAGACAACTTTTTAATATGCCAGTGTACAAGAACACTCCTTGGTGCTTCTAAAAGATCTCTTTCCTTATAACTTTGTGCACCTTTCTGAAGGTTTTAAGTACCTTGGCTATTATATTAAAGCTAATTCATATAAGGTAACAGATTGGAAATGGCTTGTTGCAAAGGTGGAGAAAAAAATAGGTCACTGGTACAATAGATGGCTCTCCTTAGGAGGTCGCTATACCCTCATTAAAACAATTTTAAAAGGACAACCGGTTTATTGGATGACTCTTGCTGCCATACCAACCACAATTTTAAACAAACTAAGGAAATTAACCTATAACTTTCTTTGGTCGGGCAGTACCGATTACACTCGCCTACATCTTAAAAATTGGGCATCACTGACCAAACCAAAAATTAAGGGCGGCTAGGGAATCCAGAATATATTTGTGGTAGCTTCCACCGCTTAAATTAGGTTGCACCCATGTATTTGTAGTAGTATCCAATATGTGGAAATCCCTTACAGAGTTATTTTCATCTAAGACACCAAATACAAGAAGTTTGTTCCCACATTGGTACAACTGTGGCTGTGGTTGTCCCTACGAGATGGTGAGATTCATTTCACCCTTACTCCAAGTCTATTTCCATAATCAAATACATGAACATTGTTTGTTGGCAGTTGTCTTCGCTAGCAATCACGACTCCCTCCACTACAACTAATAACTAACTTGCTACCTAACATTCAATGTTGCGGCTGCTAGTATATACACTAACCAACTTGCTACCTAGCATTCAATGTTGTAGCTGCTATACAAGATCGAATCAGTTTAGTATATATACATTGAATGATATATATATCACCTGCAACAGCATTAAATAATGCTCAACAGATTGGTTATTGCTGGCTCTCCCTCCACAACAGATGCAAGCACGGCATAAGTTATCCACATCCCATTTAAAGGTCACCAGGTTGGCAAAGTGCACAATAAAGAACGACGTGGTAGCTTCCACCGCCTGGATAAAAGAAATGGGCAGGAACCGCAGTGAAATATTCACACCGGACGTGGAAAAATCACACTTAGGGCCGCAATTTTTCACAAACTGAAACCACGATCGAATTGTCTACATCGGCGCCAGCTTTAACCACATGATTCTGATGTAACCCAGCAGCGCACATGCCATCATGTGACACATTGTAAGAAATATGGGGTACTTGAACCCGTAGTTACTCGGTAGGTTTTTATTCAACAGTAAAACCTGCTATTCAAAAAAATACCATGACGATATCAATCCGATGGTAAAAATCCTCCCTTTCATGGCCCGAAGCTTGGATCCCATTTCCTTCCAGCCCATTCCGGGGCCTCCTGTAATTTTCTGAAAATTTGTAGGCAATGGCTCCGTGAAAAACCGAAATGTCAGTAAATTTCTTGACCGAATTTCGCACCTTAAAAGCTGAAACCCTTGCGAGGAGAGCATGAAGTCTTAGATCTCGGATCCCGGGACTCGATCCCGACTTCCTGCGGTTCCCATGCTTTCTGGCAATTGAAATGGTCTGACGTTTAAAACTATGGATTGAAAATCTTGTTTTAAATTTTGCTAGGATATGCAAAGGCTGGCAAGTTCGTATAGAGCCAGTTAGTTGTGTAAATTGTAACTGCAATTTCAACTTATGGCCACACTCAGGAGCACTTTAAGCTCATTCAGACTACCATGCAAAAGTTAGGAATAAAATAAATTGGAAAATAGTAAAATATAAGAATATATGTAATGATATTATTAACCAGCATAGATTCATCTTAACTTCGTTTTTATCCAGTGTTCAGAACGATCCGTTTTTATCAAGTGTTCAGAACGATCAAATCTTTCTGGCAGAAAGGATCAGATCTCTCTCTCAAGTATAAACCCTTCCTTTTACACTCTAAAATGAGTTAGACCTTTTACACTCTAAAATGGGTTAGAACCTACATATATCATTTTCATTTACTTAATTTATTATTACTAAACCCTAATTAATACAGTAAAAACGCCAGGCCCACGAAAATCTGTTTATATTTTTTAATTAGGTAGATGTGGCAATAAGTTAATGAATACAGTAATTTTTAAACACGATTAGGTAAATGTAAAAAAGTAAACATATAAATGAATGTGACGACTAAGAATATTCTAAGCATATTTAATCTCGTCCATAAAAAACGTATTAAAAACTAAAACCTATTAAATGTGCATATTGTCAATAGGTGTACACCTTTCGGCGTAATTATTATTTAAGAATCACACATGTCAGTACCAAATCATATTATAGCAACCATTTCAGGTCATATTCAAAACTCTAACAGGTGAAACAACCAGTGGAACTTAAGAAATGTTGTTCAGTGTTGTTTTCAAAAATGTAATCACATTTACAGAAGTCCATTCTTCTCCTATGTAAAAGAAGCATGAAAATAATTGAATAATAAAAATGATGAAGAACATAATCTCAAGTTGCTATAACTGCGTTTGTTTTTCGATTGGTGGATTGTAGTGGCTCGACTCTTTTAACTGTGAACATGACAACCATCAAACAAAGCAATTTGCTTACTAATTCAGGATTTGTATGAATCGCTATGGAACCCTGTAATGCTGTAGATGCCCAAAACCCAGCGTGCATAGGCCAAAACAATATCATATAAAAGTGAATCTGTTAACCCATAAATGACAAGTACAATCAGTTAAGTTATTTCGTTAAGTTAGATCTAGGTTTAAAATGTAAATAAATTAACAGATCCAAGGAATAAAAACCAAATAAAAACCCTTGATAAAATGTGAACTTGAGAGTATCAAATTGATTTAGCAAAGCAAGAGTGTGCTAGATCTATGCAAATATTGAGTGTGTGCTAGATCTATGCAAAATATTGAAACAAAAAGGAACCATTAGATCCGTCCTTAAATCGATTACATAATATAGCCATTGAAGAGATCGACTTGCAATAATTCCAAGTTTTACTCCAAATTTACCCCCAAAATATGGGAAAGGGAAAGTTAGGACAAGTAAACCTGGAATAAGCAGTTCAGATTAGAAAATCAGGATCCATTTGTTTCGTAGCTATCTACTTGGTCAAATTTGGAAGTTCCTTGTTCGATTATTGTACATATCTCAACAATTATTTAAATATTTTTAGGTTTAGGTTATCAACAATTTTTAATTTTTATTTTTTTCTAGATAAATAACTTTACACATTTGTAAATTAAAAATTTCATAAATGTTGTGTTACTTGAAACTCAACATAACAAAAGGGGACGAATCTCCACCTAACCATACCATAGACCAGTAGCAAGTCACCAGGATTCCTTAATGGACTATTCTGCCAACTAATTCTTAGCCTTGCCTCCTCTTTAAATCACCCAAAAGAGATTTCCAAATGATGGCCTCTCTTCCTTTTTCTCTCATTCCTCATATAGAATCTCCACAATTGATGCTTAGGATCCATTTGAATTATTTATTATATTTTGTTTTATGATTTTATTTATTATGATTGTTTATTTATAAGTATTTATTATATTTTATTATTATTTTATACTTATGTATTTATTTATTTAATAATAGCTTTGTCCAATTATTTTATGAAATGGTTTTTTTCGCAGAAATTAGATCATATAAATTTGTAATAATTTTTAATCATTTCGTAAAACATTTAAACTACAACTTTAATAATAACAAGATGAATGATCTCCTTAAAATAATTATTATAACTATTTAATATTAAATATGGGGATCACCCTTTTTTCGACACCAAAATCTCAAATCCTCCTTTACAACCTTAATTTTTTAAGCCAAACATTCCACTTTCTCTGTATTGGATTAATCATGCAAAGTTTGTTAGATTTCTTGTGCATTGCTTTTATGGCTTTGCATATTAATGGGTATTTATGCTTGAGTTTTAATAGTATTTTTAACCATTCATGGCTGCCCCATATGCTAAATATTTTAAGGAATTTATCTTGCTAAAAAAATTGCATTTTCAATGCTTTGATTTGAGTTTAAGTAAGCTGATTTAAGCATGCTTGAAATTTACATTTTCAACTCTTCTTTTAGAGCCAGAGAAAGTTGAATTTAGCTTCCCTGAAAATTGCAATTCAGTTATCTGATGAGCTTGCTTATAAATTTATTTTCCAGTTTTCCCTTGGCTTTGCTTGGAAGATAAATTTTCAACCTTCTTCTACAAATTCATGGATGCGATTTCATGCTTGTTTGACAGTATATTTTCCATCTTTCATTGGAGTGGTTGAGAATGAAAAGTTCAACCCATATGCTCAGGCTTGGGAATGCAATGCATTTGGTGGAACTTTTAGTCCATTTGTTCGACCTTGTGAATGCAAATTCTAATTTGCTTGAATTTAAGTGTAATTGCGAGGTTGCTTGAATTCAGATTTGTAAGTAAATTTTTAGCCTTTCTTTTAAACTTGCTTGACATGCTTATTTTCATGCTTTTTTCATTCATGTTTCGCTGGCTTCTTCTACTAGTTTGTATTGAGAAATGAATTATGTTATGTTGAAGAGAGAAATGGATTATGTTATTCTTCAAGTTGAAGAAGGGATGAGACATTTTCAGTCCTCTTTTTCATACTCATATTTAGAGTAATAAAACTGAATTTATATTTTCCCATTCATGAAACTTTCCATGTAATGTAGGTTGATTTAAGGTTGATTTAGAGTTATAAAATAAGGATTAAAAATAATAATGAAAAATTAAAATTTTTGTGCACAACTAATAAATGATATAGTGTTAAAATGTTTTAATTTATATATTTATTTTTTTAATATTAATTATAATTTGTTAGATTTACAATTATTTTTTGCATTTAATATTATATTTAAAACTAACAAAACAAATTAAAAATTAAACAATATAATAATGGTAAAATACAATTTCATTAATATTTCTTTATATCAACTTTATACTTAGATGTTATTAGAAGGTATATTTTCTTAAGCTAAACATTCTAGATTTTGGTCTTTTTTGGGATATTTTCAAGGGATATTTGCTCTAAATTTGGTTAGAAATTGTTTTATTTGTAGATATGAGTGGTTAATTTTGTGTAATTGGAATGCCCTAGGGATTTTTCAACACATTGAATCCATTTCTACATTCGAAAATGCAATTTAAACAAATTTAATATAGATTTTTGTTTTTCATGTAGATTTTGTTGTTGGAAGGTAAAAAACATAGAACAACCACACAACACATTTTCATACACTCGAGAAATCTTAAGAGAAATATATTTTATTGGCTAAAACATGAATTATTATGTTTCAAGAGTAAAACACACAAATACACTTTTCACATATTTTCACTTTCACTCAAAATCTTAAGAGAAATATATTTTATTGGCTATAAAACACACAAATACACTTTTCACATATTTTCACTTTCACTCATTGTAGGTTTAAAAGTGTAAGCGTGGGTACTTTTTTGGATCCAATAAGTACCCACACTTATATTTTTAGTGAATTTAAAGTGAGATAAAGTGAAAATGCATGAAAATAACAATTTTTTTTTTCTTCCAAAATATTCAACACAATTTAAAATATTATTATTTTTTCTCTTAAATGTATTAATAATATAAAATACTTATCATATTCAAAGATGAATGCAATAAAAAACAACCTCATTATAATTTTAATCAATCCTAGATTTTTTTGTAATCAGTAGGAGTAACGATGATAAAAAATACTCTATCTTTATTATTTCAAGAATATTTAAGACATCTTAATAAGACCTCAATCTATCCTAGTTTTATATGTAGTTCACTATTTTCAAATTAAAATAGGACACATGGTCACATTTAACTTGTATAACTTCAACTTAATGATTATTGTTGATCCAATTTTGATTATTGATATTCCTACTGTACAATGACCTTTTTTCTTAGGACCCTTTTAGACCCCAAATTCAAATTATGAGTTACATAAGGTTCATTTTGTAGATAAGATGGTAGTGTAAGTCTTAAACCTTTTATATTAATGGAATGCACACACATATTCTTAACACAAAAAAGAAAACAATTTCAATCACACATATACGCAGAGATTTACCCTCGAAACCCAACCAGGAAAACCAACAATTTGTTTTATAGCTGTACCTCTAATTATATTAATCTTACAACTTCATTGTTTACAATACAATATATAGGATCCCACGACATCCAAAAAAACCCCTAATCCATTGATCCAGATTAGATTACAACTTTAATTTTTTAACCAGAATTAGAAAACCATGGGATGAAATACCATGCACCACTATACCGTCAAAGGTGAAAGACCACCCAATTTTGTTTTGGGGGCTCCACCCCCGAAACCCCTATTAGGGGGACCCATAAACATACAAAGAATATAATACATACCCAAAATTCTCCCATTTGTTGTTTGCTTTGGATACATGGTCACAAACTTTCATGATCAACAATCTAGGGAAAAAAATGCCCATTAATTCTCTACACCAAGAGAACTTCTCAATGCTCACAAAATTTGTTAATGAATTTGCAACATTCTCCAAAGTGTCCACCTTCACCAACAAAACCTTCTTATTTTCAACCAATTCTTTGATAAAATGATACCGAACATCAATATGCTTTGTCTTAGAATGATAAGTCAGGTTCCTTGTTAGTAATATTGCACTATGACTGCCACAATCTATTCTTACGACTTGTTGTACCAATACCTGAACATAATCTTTGTAACCACACTTCTTCCTTTCTTGCTGAGTGGTTGCCATGCATTCATATTCTGTAGTTGAGAGTGCCACTACAAACTGTCTTTTTCTCATCTAACTGATTTCTCCTTCAAATAGGTTAAACACATACCCACTTGTAGATCTTCCGCGATCCATATCTTCAGCCCAGTCTACATAAAAAAAACCATGTATGTCCAACACTCTGTTCAACCCTTGTCTTCCTTGGTAACACAATCCATAAGTAGTAGTGCCATAAAAATGCGTGAAAACCCTCTTTACTACTACCTATTGCTCTTTCCTTGGTTTTGACATATACTTGTTCAAAACTCCCACAACATGTGCAATATTTGATCTAGTATAGACCATTGCATACATCAAACTGCCAATCGCACCAGCATACAAAACATGGGATATTTCCTCTTCCTCTTCCTCTTCCTGTGTCTTGGGACATTGATTTGAGAATAACTTTACACCTATAAGAATAGGTACCTTGACAAGTTTACATTCCTGCATATTAAACCTCCACAATATTGACTCAACATATTTTCTCTAGTTCAACCATAGTTTCTTGTTTGCTTGATTTATTTTAATTTCCATGCCCAAAATAAAATTTGTAGCACCAAGATCTTTCATGTCAAATTTAGAGGACAACTCATTTTCACATCCTAGATACTTTCATTGTTGTTTTCTATCACCAACATATTATCCACATACAAGACCAAATAAATAAGATGATCACCTACTAATTTGAAATACTTACAGTGATAATCTTTACTTCTTGTGAAGCCAAGTCCCAATATATAAGTATCAAATTTTTGATACCACATCCTTGGTGATTGATTTAATGCATACAAGGACTTTTTCAACTTGCACACCAAATCTTTCTTTCCCTTCAATGCAAATCCTTTTGGTCACTTTTTGTATATTTCTTCTTCCTTATTCCCATGTAGAAATGTTATCTTCACATCTATCTATTCCACTTATAAATAAAACTAAACAACAAAAAATAAATGAAATCTAATAGAACTCAACTTGGCAATAGAAGACAAAATCTCACCAAAGTCAATTCTCTCTACCTAGGAATAACCTTTTGCTACTAACTGAGTTTTGTATTTCTCCACTTTGCCTTATGCATTCAACTTCTTTTTAAACACCCATTTGTTTCCCATGGGACTTCTCCCGGTCGACAACCCCAGTAGATCCCAAGCTTCATTCTTGTCCATGGATCCCATTTATTCAACCATGGCCTTTTCACAAAGTTTTCCATCCTTTGAATTCACTGCCTCAACAATTCTAAGATTATCATCAATAATAAAAAAAGTAAAATTTTAACGAAAATCATGTGGAGTATACCTTTATAGTTGCCTTCTTTCCTGAATCGATCTCCTCAATACCAGAGTATGAGGATCTTCTTCTTCTAATTCCCATTATTTTGTAGAGTTTGATTCATTATCCTTTAATTCAAACACCATTTTCTCTGGTTCTTCTTCCCTTGGCAGAATTCTTGTTTGACAACATCTTTGATTTCTTGAAATACCACATCTTGACTATACACTACCTTCTTAGTTTTTGAGTTCCAAAGCTTATAACCCTTCAAACCATCTTTATAGCCAACAAAGATACACTTTTCAACCCTTTTATCTAGTTTACTCCTATTTTCCTTTGGAATGTGTACATAAGCATCACAACCAAAAAACCTAAGATATGTCTGAGAGGGTTTATTGTCAGTCCATACCTCGTGTGGAGTCATGCCATCCAATGTTGATGAGGGTGGTCAATTTACTAGGTAACATGCAACTTCCACTTCCTTTTCCCAAAATTCCTATCCTAACCTGACACCTTGAGCATGCTCCTTACTCTTTCCATCAATGTCATTTTCATCCTTTCTGCAACTCCATTCTGTTGAGGTGTGTATGGAGTAGTCTTATTTCTTTCTATACTACATTTATTTCAAAATTCCTCGAATTCATTAATCCCACAAAATTCTCCACCATTATCTGTCCTCACCACCTTAATTTTCTTATTTGTCTGATTTTCCACAAGATCCTTACATTCTTTAAATTTGTTGAAGACTTCAGATTTCTTCCTGAGGAAATAAATCCATGTATTCCTCAAGAATTCATCTAAAATGAGATATAGTACACATACTTACCTAGTGATGGAATCATCACAGGTCCAAACACATCACTGTGCACCAATTCTCCTCATAGCACTAGAGGAGAATCTTACTTGATTGTGCTTCCCATACAAAAAATGTTCATAGAAATCAAGATCCAAAGATCAATTTGACATACCTTCAACCATATTTTTACCATGTAGTACTCGAAGTCCCTTCTCTCCGATATTCCCTAGTCTTTGATGCCAAAACATAGTCTTTTCTCTAGAGACCACAAGCGTTTTACCTTCTTCAACTCCAATATGAGGAACAATGGAACTATTGCACCCATCACTAATAGTTCTTCACAACAACTTATACAAAGTTCCAATCTGAACTCCCCTCAAGAACACCATTGCTCCTTGAACCATCTTGAAGGTTTCCTTTTCAAACACTATTTTTACACCTGCATTATCCATCTTTCTTACATAAATCAAATTCTTGTCCAATCCTAGGATGTGAAAAACACTAGGGAGTGTTCTAATCCTACCATTCATGAACTCCAACTTGAATTTTCCTTGTCCCACAATTTTGGCTATCGAGTCATCTCCTGGAAAAAAAAACACCCCCATAATACCTTTCATACTTTCAAAAACACTCCTTATGAGGATTCATATAAAAGGATGCACCTAAGTTGACTAGTCATGCCTCATGATCTGTTTATGTGCTTGAAGAAGCCAAGTGTACATCCTCTCCTTCATCTGTAGAGGTTTTTGTTTCTATAGAAGGGGGTCGAGGGGCATCATTAGATCCATTCCCTCTCTCAACATTGTTGGATCTACATTGTTTCTTGTAATTGCCTTCTTTTCCACATCTCTAGTGTACGTTTACAAATTTTCTTGGATATTTAGATCTTCCTTTAGATTTAGATCTCCCACTTTAGGACTTATTTTTATTTCTTTCCTGGGAGCGTCCTCTTACAAAAAAGGCATACATGCTCTGTATTTTCATGCTTTTCTACCTTGTATCCTCCGACAACAAGGATGAGACCACATCATTAAAACTTAAAGTAGTTTCATT
>JZKD02S1596175.1:0-10005 GCA_000966675.3 Picea glauca
GAGAAGTTCTTCTCCCTTCTCTCTTTAGGAACTCAGGCCACTGACCCCTCTGAAGGCAACATATAGGTTTACATCATTAATGATCATAGGGATGACGAAAATAATGTGTAACACTTAGGCCTAAACCTAAGTGTCAAAACCCTAGATACCAAAACCCTAGGTATCTAAAACCCTAGGTCAACTTGACCCGCGTTTTCAGGGCTTCGCTAGCCTGTCTTTCCTTCCTTCTCGCGCGGTGCTCCAAAGCATCCAAAGGTGGATTTTTCCACTTGCTGAGTTGTCCACGATCCTTCTTCCTCGCTGATATTTCATTCTCTATCTCCTCGTCCAACGACTTGATTCCTTTTACTTCACTCCATCTTTTTTTGTTCTTTTTCTCACTTCGAACCAATAACAGTCACTGTGTCTTCCGCGCAGTTCGCATTTTTCCTTTTCTGCCTTGACCTTCGCTTACTTCCGTAACCAAGGGCCAACATTGCCTTTTAGTGACCATTGGTCCTTTATCCATCATGCTATCATTTCTGAGTGTGTGTGCACATTCTCGTTTTGACGCGCCGCCCCTTTGTTTCTCTCTTTTGATGTTCGACGTGGTAACCCCTCTGTTTCTACAATCAGTTTTTTTTCGCAAGTGCTAGGAGGTCGATTATCCATATACAACTTCAGTCGACTCCCATTGATCATCCCTCCGAGTTCTGTTCCTTCTAAATCCTTCAACTTTATAGCTCCCCCATCTGTGACAGTCTTTACTTTGTATGGTCCTAACCAATGCATTCTAAGTTTTTCTGGGTGTTGAAGAGATTTACTGTCATACACCAAGACTAAGTCTCCCTCCTTGAAAATTTTCTTCTTAATATGTCTATCGTGCCAAGTTTTGTCCCTTTCTTTCTGTACTTTTTGGTGAAACCCTACTAGAATCCTATCTTCTTCCATGATCATCAACTGACTTAGCGTTTCTTGTACTGCGCCTTTCTCTGTCATGTTGGTAATTGTTGCTACGTGCAAAATAGTACCCAAAACTCTAATGGCACCATTGCTTCTCGTCCATACACCAATCTGACTGGTGTTTTCCCTGTCAATTTTTTGCATGTGGTGTTGGATGCCCACAGTACTGCTAGTATCTTCAAGTCCCAATCATCCCTATTAACATTGCAGATCTTTGTCAGTGCATTCTCGAGAATCTTGTTAAAGGCTTCCACTGTTCCATTTTCTTGAGGATGATATGGCATACTCTTTTGATGAGAAACTTCAAACTCCTCAGTCATAGCCTTAATATTAATGTTAATGAAGTGAGTGCCCTGGTCACTCATCAAAATCCTTGGGCATCCAAATCTAGTGATCACTTGCTCAAACAAGAAGTGTGCTACTGTCTCTGCGCTACAATCGTTTACTGATGGTGCTTCTTCCCATCTTGTTAAGTACCTTGTCGTGGTAATAATGTACCTCACTCTTGAACTTTTTCTTGGTGGGTTAATTGGTCCCACATAATCCATTTCCCATTTGTCGAATACCTATAAAGTTACTTGTGGTCTGAGGGGCATCTCGTCCCTTCTGTTTGGTTTAACCACCCTCTGACATACATCACATTTCTAGCAGTATTCCTTTGAGTGTTTGTGAATAGTCGACCACCATAGTCCTACGTGCAATACCTTTTGTGTGGTAGATTTTCATCCATAATGTCATCCTGCTATTCCCTCATGGGATTCTACTAAAATCCTAGGTGTTTCATGTTCTACGAAACATCTTATCAAGATGCTATCTGCACCCATTTTGTATAAGTGTCCTGCAATCAATTGATAGTCTGCAACCTTGATTGCCAGATTTTTCTTCTTCGCAGTGTTGAATTATTGTGGTGTAGTCCCTGTACTCAAGTATATAATGATGTCTGGGAAGCACTCATCAGCTACTTCAAATGAAAATAACCGTGCGTCAAGAAAGTTGTGCTTTAGATTCATAAGTTCCTCTCCATTAGTGATCCTCGACATGTGATCAAGTTCTGCATTCAATTTCCCTGGTTTGACTATCACTTCAAAGTCAAATTCTTGGAACAACAATAATCATCTACAAATTATCCCGCCCAACACTGGCTTGTTGACAAGGTATTTGAGAGAGGAATGGTTTGTGAACATCTTGAAATGTTTTCCCAATAAATAATGTCTGAACTTCTGAAGCACATAGACCATACCTAAGCCTTATCTCTCTGTGGTATTGTAATTCTGCTATGATTATGACAGCTTCCTGCTAGCGAATGCTATAGGATGGTCCAATTCTCCTAATCCTAGCTACACCAGTATAGCTCCAAGTGATATGGCTGATGCATCTACATGTACATGGAATGTATTTTCCCAATTTGGGAATACTAGTATTGTTGCGGTTACCATCTTCTCTTTCAGGGTGTCCAATCCACGTTGATAGTCCTCATTCCATTGAAACTTGTTGTCTTTTCTTAACAATTTCTCCATTGGCATAGTGATCTATGAATACCCCTTTATAAATTTCTTGTATTATCCTATGTGTCCCGATGTTTCTCTTAACTGACAGACTGATTTTAGTGGTGGTATATTAACAATTACCGCAATCTTGGTAGGATCTACTAACAAGCATTGTTTGCATACTATATGGCCCAATAGTATCCCAAAGGGTGTTCCGAAGATGAAATTATTGATGTTTAATGATATATGACATTGCCTGCATCTTTCTAACATCAGTCTTAACACCCCTACATGGTCTTTCAACAGACTATAGACTGTCCAATCATCCAAATATACCTCTAGAAACTAGTGGATGAATTCTTTGAATACCGCTA
Organism: Picea glauca; assembly: GCA_000966675.3. Lineage (NCBI taxonomy): Eukaryota > Viridiplantae > Streptophyta > Pinopsida > Pinales > Pinaceae > Picea > Picea glauca. The sequence goes on from JZKD02S1596175.1 coordinate 2,804, forward strand.
TGACTACTCTGGAAAATATTGCTGGTGCATTCTTCAGTCCAAATGACATGATTGTGTACTGGTAGGATCCCCATTCCATGGAAAAAGTGTCCTTGTATCTATCTTCCGGGGCTATCTTGATTTGATGGTATCCTGAGAATCTGTCGGTGAATGAATAAGCTTCACGTCCTCCTACATTCTCCAATATCTCATCTGTGAAATGAGTAGGCAATGGGTCATGTAGGCACACATCATTCAACTTCCTCAGATTGAAACATATCCTTATCCCCCCCTGTTTATTCTCCTGAACTACCATCGGGCTTACCCATTCCGATTACTCTACAAGTTCTATGATTCCAGCCTCGAACATCCTATCGATTTCAACTTTTACTTTTTGCTTATATATAGGGTTTAGTTTGTATGGTTGTTGTCTAATTGTTCTTGCCTCAACTCTAAGTAGTATCTTGATTTCACCTAGCTCTCCTACTATGCCTTTCATTTCTATTAATTTTGTTGGGAACATGTCACTGTACTCGTGCAATAACTCTGTTATGATTTTCATTATTTGCTCATCCTAATAGTCTCCAATGCTAGCCATTTTGCGATTCTCAACTGTCCCAATGTTGAATTTCTTCACCTTGATCGACACAAAAAATAATTCTGATTCCATAGGTGGACCTTCCACTTCTCTTTCTCATTTAACTTCCTTAATCTGAATATTTCTCGAGTCATCTTCATCTAGTGCTTCTTCCTGCACATGGTAGCACGACAATAGTTTTTTTACTGTGTGTATGTTTTGCTTTTGTTCTTCTGTCATGAGTTCAACTTCTGGTTGTTTAATGAATATCGCCCCTTTGATTTGTTTGAGTGCCGAGTCTATGTTGGGGTTCTCATGCTCAAATGAGAAAGTGACTATAATTTTTTTCTGTAATGCTTTCTAGTTTGTAGTCCCTCCGCACAATTCCTGGTCTGTATACCAGTTTTCTGGGATCCCTCCTAATGTGTGAACAAAATGATGAGGTCATTCCTATGGTGGTGTCATTCTCCATAGCATTCTGCACTTCTCCAAGTGTTCTTATGGTGCCCCCTATCTATTATATATATGTAGCTAGTTTCTTTCTTGTTCTACACTAAACCTAATCACAGTAACCGCTTACATTGGTACTAGTCCTTAACTGTTTCTGTGTGCACACCCCACCATCTTGCAGGTGTTTCCTTGAGTGCTATATCCAGGGCTAAGAGCCTCTCATTTTCTAACACTTCATATTTGTATCGTGTTAAGAATGATTCTAAGTCATTCACTAACTGAGTACCCCATATGCAGTTGAGTTCACATAATCTTCTTCTCGTGCAATTGTTTTGTATAACTGGTTAATTTCCTCTAGGTCCAAGCAAGTAGGTTCTACAAACCTTTCCCCTTCAGATGGGTCCAATGGCGTAATGAATTTGTATTCTCCTGACTCAAACATCATCTTCCTTGTATTTAAGTTGATTATGGCCTGATTGTCACACACCCAATCCAAGCCAAGCAATTCCAGCTAAGATGTTGTGCCATCCACTATCTCTATTACTTCAAAGTTGACTTTAGTGCGCACTCCATCCAAATGTACTGTCACTCCTTTTAGAATTCCAATTGGTAGAACTCTGTGTTGATTTGCTAGTTTGAACTAAACAGACGAATATCCTAATGTGGGTTCTCCCATACATTTCCATGTCTTCTTGGGTAGCACATTTAGTTTGGATCCTAAATCCAGTATAATATCTCCCATGTTGAAATCTCCAATGTTGGTGTTCAGTCCGAATTCCCTATTTGTTCACCTTCTTGTATGCAGATGATTAACTATTTTTGTTTCTAGATTTCCTTCTGCCTCTATGCTACATCATTCTAGCATATTTTGTAATACTTTAACAGAGGATGGATCATTTAGTAGTTTAACATAGGATTTCAAAAAACCCGTAATTGTATTTACTTTTCCCAGAGGATGTGCATCTTTGGTGTGATCCAACGATGGAGGCATATCGTATGCTGGTACTTCCTTATTATACTACGCATTTGATGTCGATGCAATGTATGGATTCATGAATTCTTTTCTATCATGCTTGAATATATCCTTTTCGTTCTATGCATCAAACTGATTATTTGGTTCAACATTCTTTTTCACCCATTGGTGTTGTGCTGATTCTTATCTTATTGCGTCGTTTCCTATTTTAGCTCCTCCCCACGTAACTATGTTGATGTTTCTTCCTTCATCCCTCGCTTCTGTCGAAATCCAATGAACATTCTGATTGTTCTGATTTCTCTTCTCTTGAATCTTCCCTAATAGTGTTATACATTCTTCCATATCATGATCTGATGTGTGATAATACATACACGTCACGGGTGGAAGTGGACATTCTCTTGCATAGTGTCCTAGTTGTTGACAATTGCGGCATACCACTTGTCCTTTGCCTCTTCCAAAGCCTCATCTTTCTCTTCCTCCACCTTTGTAGCCAGCTCGATCCCCTCATGGCGCATTATACTGAGGCACCTGGTTATACTGCGCAGGATTTTAGTGTGGTTGCACGGTATTGTACAACAGCTGCACAGTGTTATATTGTTGTTGCGTAGTGTTATACTATTGCTACATAGTGTTATACAAAGTTGGTACTTGGTTAAATTGTGGTGTGGTTTTCCCAATCATCATTTCTTCTTGCACCCTATACACATATGATGCTCTTTCCCTCATGATGTCCATGGTTTTGCAATCTTTTTCATCATGGCCTACTGACTTGAAAAAGTTTCAATACGAGCTCTTCGGTACTATCTAGTACTTCTGCATCATGGGCAGTGATGCATGTCCCTATTTCTTATAGATCTCACACCATAATTCTCCTGTTGGAAACAGGTTTGGAATTTCTGCTGCCATGTACTATGCGAATGTTGGACATTCATTCTTATGGTGTTCTTATTTCCTACATTTGGTACACCAAAGGACTTCTCTTTTGTCCTTACCTTTGTTCTAGTTTAGCTGGAATGTTAAGTTCTTCAGATCCTCCTTTATCTCCTCTATGGATAGATCTATCTTTTGATATTGGTTCTCTTCCAGTTATAGGGCTACCTATAGAGCCTCTTCATGTGTTTGAAACTTTTGTTGTTGCAACAGATATTTCAAGTGTGGTAGCAGTGAATTGACGAACACCTACCTATGATGCATATATGTCATGACATATTTTATCTTTCCTTCCAATTGTTTGAATCTCTGGTCAATCTCCCATATAGATTCTCTTGGTTTTTGTCTAATCTCTATCATCTCATTCATGTATTGATCCTATGAACTAGGCTTCTCGAACTCATTTATCAATAGATTTTTTCACAGATAAATAGGTGCTTCTCTGGGTCTTCCAATGCCTCTCCTCTGAATTCCGATAACCTGATGGTGGGATCATGTCATGCCATCCTGAATGATGAAATACTACCTCTATGTGGTGTATATAATTGACTAATTCTTCCTGAATTGGCTCCCTTAGTTGTTGTTCCTTGTGTATATGTACTTCCTGCTGTCTTCCTTCTCCTGAAATTTGGTTGTCTAAATGGTGGTGTTCTTCTTGGTGTATTAGTCGCACATGGGTTCATGGGTTCCACACTAACACTAATATGGATAGGAGTGATGCCTTCTATTCCCTTTCTTGGACCTGTCATCTTCCTCTCATATTTGTACGCAGGATTTCCTCAATCTGCTCCATAACCCCAAGATCCTCTACCTCCTCTTCATCACTTGCCCAGCCTTCCCTCGTGGCTATGACTCTCTTCTTAGTGTTCACCTTATATTGGTAGGGTACTCCACTGCACATCTTTCCAACTATTGCCATGATCTGCTTGATCTAGTATTCATCCATCATAATTAGGTTCCTCCTTATTTCCTTTATCCACTTCTCCTTCCATTTCTCCTTCTCCTGTTAGTGCTTCCCCCCTTCCCCCATGCACGCAGGGAAGTCTAGTTGTCTGAATCCATTGTCAATACACCTTTGTTATATAATAATATGTTAATGGAAGTATATAATGATATGATGTACCTACCTCGAGGTCCCTTCAATAAATCTTGTTCAACTGCGCTATATCTACTGAAAATTCTGTGATAAACCCTGCAACAATGTTGTCTAACCATAAATCTACTGCACACGTAAACTTATTATCAACTCATTGTAATTGCGCAATATCTTCAGGATTCCACTCTAGCTATATGATCCAATTGGTAGGAAGGTTTTATTTCAATATTTTTATCCACTCCCGCAATACATGTGGGAAATCACAGAAAAATACTTCATGCAAGTCATTGAATATGTAGTTGACCAAATATTTGTGCGGTGTCAACTTCAGATTTCTGTTGTCTTTCTACGCAAACTCTAGATCCTTTGTCTTCAACCAACTCTCTATCTCTACCTTCATTGGATTCCATGGTCTCAACATTCCCTTTTAGATTCTCATTCTCTCAACGTCTTTTTATCCGGTCTGACATTCCTTTGACGCGTATTCCACAAATCTCACATACTCAATCCCATTTTCTTCCAACCAACCGACAACATAACCATTTGTTGGATTTCTAATCTTATTTTGATATGTTTATTACTTAGGATTCCTTATGGTTTATTCTGATTCTATCTTACTATCATAGATGGACTCTGGTTCATATTTGATAAGCTCCCAACATAATCCCTTTAAAACTATTGGTCCCTCTAGTAGACTAGAAGGCAACAGAACACACAGAGTGTACTGCACAGTCTCACCCAAGATATCTCTATGGGTGGCTGCAATACTCAGGTGTTTGTAACCTGGGAATGAGTAGAGATATGTGGTTGTAATCTATAATATTTATCCATTCAGTCTAACATCTAATTATAATAGTCATTCTATTCATGCATGTGGAATACCATATCTAACTAGTTAATTCATTCATCTAACATTCAACAATTAATCAGCCACAAAGATGCATACATTCATTCACATAACACAGGTGTTACCATGGTTCATCCCCTCTTGGGCTATGTCCACAAAGATCTAGCTCTCAAGATTTTATTATGGTTCAAGAATATATCACGCCGTGCATGTTTACAATCTTAGGTCTCATTCTCTTCCACAGGCTCCTCGATCCTTGTGAGACTGACTAGATAGCACCAGGATCCTTAGCTTGCGATCTAACCCTCGAGACCGAGTTACTCACTACTTCCCTAGCTCACCAACTTAATGACTCATATATTTCTTACAATTCTCTCTCCCTCTGTGTGTGTCAGTGTCTCTATCCCTCCCTCTGTCTCCCTTCTTCCTCTAAGTACTACTTATTTATATCCTTGTCTCACCAACCATTACAATACATTACAAAACCCCTAACCCTAGCATCGTTAGGTATTCCTTTTATGTGCACCTCACCTTCTTCTCTTACATGTGCTGCTTCTCCTTCCAACTGTCCTTTCCTCCTTGCATGCTTCTCCTCCAAAAATAACCTTTCTTCCTGACTCAATCTACATCCAAAAGGGGACAAGTGGGCCAAAGTGTTTCTCAACATGACAAGTATCAAGTTGGGAACATGCATACATATAGTTTGGACTTAGTTCATTTTCTCATTTATTCATTCTATCATTCATTCACTCACTCATTTAGTTGTCTTTCACACCTTCCTGTACTTGCATCTATACCTTCCTGTCATTGTAATTGTACCCGTACCCATACCTATACCCGTACCTATACCTATACATGGTTATCTTGGGAGCTCGACTTAAGAAGCAGGTTTTCAGGCTCGTGGGATACTGAATATGCGAGTTTTCAGGCCCGTGGGATACTAAATAGGCGGGTTTTTTGGCCCGTGAGCAATTTCTCTCTAGGTGAGAGAATTGTTGGGAATGGATTTCCTGAAGATGCCAAACTGCAACTACAGGGCTCTTGTTGGGAGTTGGCACCTGTGACAGAGTCTTTCCTATTGTTTGAGATACATCAACCTGGTTAGGAATCCCTTTTCCTGGGTGGAGTTTAGTCCCAGCTTGGGGGTGACCCACTACTGAGAATGATGAGCAGCATGGTCTAAGGATGTGAGGTTCGTGGAAGGTTTGCACGCAGTTGGTGATATTCTTACCAAGATAAGTGTCAATTGTGTGTTAAATTACATGCTGCATTATTATTTATGTGTTTATTTTTATGGGTTTTTCATGTGTGTGGTTTATACCTATCTTTATACTTATGGTTATTACATGTATATGTTTACTATTATTTCCGTATGAATCAGTGCAGTTACAAAATGTATTTGTTTATTTTAAGTTTTATATATAAAGTTCCGCAAGAGTTTTTGTGTGTATATGTTTTAATTTGCATATAGTTCGATTTTTTTTTTTACATGGCATAGCCCAGTTGGATGCTCGGGATGTTACAGACCCATTGCAAGAAAAGTGGTCACCATGATGAACATTGTTGGAAACTACATCTAGAGAAGAGACCGAAGTAGTTCGGTGGAAAGGGGAAGATAAAGGCCATTGCTACAATGAAACAAGATCTTGGTTATGATTCAGGAGGCGAAGGAAAGATCACAATGGTTGGAGTACAAGGTAAATATTCCCTTCATGCTAGTTCAAATTCCAATAATGAATCTCATGATGATGAATGAAAGAGGAATGAATTATTTCATATAAGAGTTATATCTAAACACACTAAGATAGATACATTATTTGATTTGGGCTCCCAAGTAAACTTGATATCTGAAGCACTTGTCAAAAATATGGGTCTTGAAACTAAACCACATCCAAAGTCTTATCCTCTTGGTTGGGTATGTGATAAAGCAAAACTTAATGCAACAAGAAATGTAGGGTCATATTTTCTATTGCTTCAAAGTTGATTGGAAGTGTATTTGGATGTTGTATCACTTGATATATGTGGCATAGTGTTGGGGATTCCTTATCTTTATGATAGAAAATAAGTCTTCTTTCATCACGAGAACAAATACCACCTTACTAAGGGGGGAGTGGAATATATTGTTAGATCCCACAACATGAGGGTAAACACAACACTTGTTAGTGGAGGACAAATGAAGAGACTCATAAACATTAATAAGAGATATGTACTCATGGTTGTAAGGGAGAAAGATGTTGGAACATTCGATACTTTCCAAGGATGTGATCCTTCTCATAAGAAATAATTAATTGATATTGTTTCTAAGTATGATGATATTTTCTAGGAACCAGATGGATTACCTCCTAAGAGG
>JZKD02S1596176.1:0-10005 GCA_000966675.3 Picea glauca
GTTTCCAAGAGGCCTTGGGAACCCAACTTAATTTTAGTACTTCGTATTGATTCAGGGAGTGTGCTATTTGGGTCGATTTATTTACTATGATATTTCATTTGATTTGATGATATGATGTTGACATTTCTCACATGATTGTTGATGATGTAGGCTGACAATAGCTTTCCGACCAAACTCACATATGGAGTAAAGGGGCCACACACGATTTCTAGAGAGGTTGAGGGAGAGGGGTGGACAGCAGCCCTGCCACCGCCTACTAGTACTCCCGCCGTGGCTCAAACTGTAGGTTAACGATTACCTAGTACGAGAGGATCCACGATGCCATGAGGGAAGACTACGACAGTCGCTCACGATAATTCTAAGGGGCACGCAATAAGGCGGGGGCCTTATTCCTTAGAGCCCTTAGTCTCCCACAAGTTCACCTGGCAGAGTGTTGACTCCAGGGGTTATAAATGTCTACCAATTAGTCAAGTTGGTGAGTGGCACCCTTGGAGAACGTGGTGCATCCTGAAGGGCACGTCGCGCAAAGGAAACGAAAGAAGCGAGTGGCACCTTTGGAGCACGTGGTGCATCCTGAAGGGCACGTCGCGTTAATGTGGATGAAGGAAAAAAACCTAAATAGCCCTAAGACAATAACGTCTTAAGAAATCCTTAAACAACTTCCCTAACCCAGTGTCGCCCAGTTCAGAAGCTAAGTACTAAGTCTAAAACTTTTAGGGTAAAATTTTAGTCTAACCTTAAGAAGAGACCCTGGAATAAAAATAAAAATTTAAACAAGAACCCACCTGAGTAATAGTTGGGTCTTCATAAAATTCTTGGGGTGACGCTGAGGGTAAGATTTAAATTAAAACTAATGGTTTTAAAATTTTACAAAGAAGAAATTAACTCCTAACTTGTGGAAGAACAAAAGATATTAAATAAATAATAAATGAAAAGATTAATTAGCGCATTTACCTTTTTGGTTTTTAAAAAAAGAAGAAGAAGAAGAAGGGATTAATAAAAATAGGGAAACAAAGTAATAAAGGAAACTTAGACAATTAATAAGTAATAAAATTATTTAACGTGCGAGGGTATAAAAAGTTATGAATTTAAAAATAAAATGAAAAGATTAATTAGCGCATTTACCTTTTTGGTTCAAAAAAAAGAAGGAAGGGATTAATAAAAATAGGGAAATTAAGTAATAAATGAAACATAGACAATTAATAAGTTAAAGAAAATAATTTTGGAGAAACGTGGGGGATGAGTGACACTTGTAAGACAAAGAATTTTTAGAGGGTTTTCATTAAAACTTAAATTAAATGTGATTAGGAAAGGGGGGGTCTGAAAACTCTATAAAAGAAAGGGGGATGAGGGGAAAAGGGGGATAGGCTGTTAGGTATTGTTATGTTGTCGAATTGTGACTGGACTGATTGCTTGTGAGTTGTTGGGAATTTCTCAGCTTGTATTGGAGTGGTAGCTCAGCCTTGCGAGGCGAGCTGGGAAGCTAGGCATACCTTCTGGATTTGTGTGGCCCCTTTGCGGCTTGGGGGGCTAAGGGGGAAGCAGAGTACCCCTAGCGATTGGCTGGGAGGTACTAGTGAGGTCTCGGTGGTCGGAAAGCAGGATCAACATGGAACGACGGACGACACCAGGAGAAAGCATTCAGGCAAAGGTACGTTTTTTGGTTGAATGATGGAAAAATGAAAGATTTATGTTTAGGATCTGGTTGAAATATTTGGTTTTCATACTTAGAGAAATTTCATTGTGTAAGGGGTGAGAAATATAGATTACCTCTGTTGTTTAGATTAGATAGTAGATGGAAAAGAATAATTTCTCTGCATTGATAAGATAGAATCTCTCTGCATTTTGGTTGGGGTTCTCAGCAATTTAATGGTTAAATGTTTTCTGCATTGGGTCATTTATCCCAGCGCTGGTTGTAAAAATAATAAGTTCTCTGTGTTGATAAGTTAGAATCTCTCTGCGTTTGGTTGGGGGTTCTCAGCGATTTAATGGTTAAATGTTTTCTGCATGGGGTCGTTATCCCAACGCTGATTGTAAAAAAAATAATTTCTCTGCATGGTTACGATAGAATCTTCCTGCGTTTTTACAGTGAACTTTCTTTGCATTTTTGGTGTAATTTCCCTGCGTTTTTATAGTTAATTTCTATGCGTTTTTCATGATTTAAACTTTGCGTTCTGCTGGAAGATTCCCCAGCCTTCCTCCTCATCCTCTGAAAGTTATGGGTGCTAATTTGATGGAGGATACCCACGTCCTTTGGCCACCCAAACTTGGCGAGCTGAGTTGTTCCTTCCCGGCGATTGCGGATTCGCATATTCGCGTTTATGACCTTGCGTTTTAATAAACTGGCAATTTCCATTTGGTTGTATGTGTTTGTATTTTAGCTCGTAAGTATGAAACTCCTTTGGCTTGTGTTGGGTTGTACGTGTTCCAACTTATGGAATGCAGAGAACCAGACGTCCAATGCAGATGCCTGTCATGGGGGGTTCCTTTCCCAGACTGCGTGTCCGCAACCGCGTGTCCCCATGGTAGCTGCCCATCTGCTCTCACGATTTCGTTCCTGGAATCAATAGACGCCTACAGTTGGATCCGTACCTGATTTCTGACAGTGGGTCTCTAGATAAGGAATGATAGTCTTGTCTGATCTCTTAAATTTTTTTTTTTTATCTCGTAAATGGGTCTCTCCAATTGTTCCGGTTTAATATTTCATTCATCTGAATCCGTGCTCTGCAATTTAGGTTTTTTTTTAAATTTCTTAAATGTTATGTAGAGTAATCCTATTGCGCACCGCCAGGTAAACGTTTGGGTAATAAGATGTTTCCTAATTTAGACTTTAACGGTTTCAATAATCCCATTCTGATGTCATTAAAGTCATTAATGGAGTTAGAACCAACCGACCTTCCTTTAAAAATTAGCACAATCTCGTATTCACTAACCTGCCTCGTCATCCTCACCAGTGTTGATTTTTGTGTTTCGTTCAGATTTGTATTTTCGTTTGCATTCATGAAAATCAGAACCCTCAATGCCAGATTCAGTGTAAAGGCTATGTCTGCGATTTATAGTTTTTAATTATTGTTGGCAGTAACCCTTAAACCTTGTCGGGGATTTCCAAAAAACGGTGACAGCATCCTTTGGCCAGTAATAGTGACCCCGAATAAAAGGGAATCCCTCTTTTACTGCAAACTGTCAGTATGAGGATATTTTGTTTAATCACACCCTTCTTAACATATATACTTTATTGATTTGCGTGTCCTTGGAAGAATAAAACGGGTGTAGACGTCTTAGCCTAGATGCTCGTATATGTTATTTTATTTATTTTATTCCTGAGCGCCTCATTAAGGAAACCTGAGTCCGAATGTTGTTGGGCACATTTCTCAGAGAGGACCCTCTTTATATTTAGGATTATTATTGTTAGTTAACTGTAATATATTTAAATTGAAATGATATGGTTATTTAATTGTTCGTTAATTGTCATTTAATTAATTGTTAATATAACTGCAATGCTGTTTAAATTACATTTTTATTATTTTAACTGCAAAGCTTGTAATATCAATGCAAGGACGGTAGTATGTATAGTAACATTATTGCAGTTAATTGTTTTAAGTGCCATGCTTGATAATATGAATTATGAGGATGTAATCATGAAGGTAATGACATTGTAGTTAGTTGTTCTAATTGCCATGCTTGATAATATGAATTATGAGGATGTAATCATGAAGGTAATGACATTGTAGTTAGTTGTTTTAATTGCCATGCTTGATAATATAAATGTGAGGATGTAATCATTAAGGAAATGACGTTGCAGTTTTGTTGTTTTATTGCCATGCTTTTTGTAATATAAAATGTAATAAGGTTATCATGATATCAATGTAAGGTTGTCATCATTATGAAATCTTATTGTAAATTTTCAATATTGGAATGTCCTTGAGAGTATTTTATACCCTTATATGAATGATTGATATTAGTAACGAATCTGTTGGTAATATTATTTTATATCTTGGAATTTCAATTAGTTATCCTTAATGATAATGAAACTATTAAGTTGATCAGTAATGTTAGGGTCATTACAATGGGTGGTCATTTCTGGAAAAGGTATTCAGTTTTATTAGGAAAATAGTTAGTTGATTTGTAGGTCTTTATATCACAAATGTAATGATGCTAACCTTTAAGGTGATGTCATGGTAGTTTTATTGTCGTGGTAATTTATTGTTGAATCATGAAAATGTAATATCCTCGCTTTTGGAAAATGCTTTATAGCCTTGACATTATAGGAATGTAAGGACATTGTTAATTGTTTACAATATTGTTGTAGAATAAATGTAATGGTAAGGTTGATCATTATAAGGACATTTTAATTTTCAAACTAAAGGGGTAAGGTCCTTAAACTAAGAGCAATAAATCCTTATGGTTTAGATGTAGAAATTAATCATGGGTGCTCATTTTTAGGGTTGGGTTGATGACTCATCAACTAACGGAGTTAAACGAAGTAATTGATCTATACTTGTTGCCAATTGAGTCGTAGGTAATGCTGAGTCGTAACTAATGGTTGGTTATTGTTAGTGTCCTTCCGACTTGCGTCTTCCATAGAGGTCGTGGTTGTCCGTTGATTTGTTGTACTGGGTAGGCTTGCATTGTTGGGTCTTCTTGTGTCGGGCGGGATGTAGGCACCTCCTTGTAGCCCTTGTATATACGTTGGTGTGTGTGATTATTTTCTGTGTAAGAATCCAGTGCCGTATCAAGAGTCTCGAGCCCTTAAAGGGCAGGGTTTCCACTCTTGAGACACACCTGACGGGGATTACTAGTTTCTACATGAGCAGTCGGCCAGGAGCCTATCTGACCTTCTCTCTCTCCAGAGCAGAGAACTAAGATTAAATGCCCTGCTTTCCTGTGCAGAAATAGTAATCTACCATTATGGATTCTTCCTTAGGTCTATGGTCATTTAATTCTTGCAGTGGTGCGCCTTATGTCTTCTTGTTGTGGTCATCGTGGTTGCGTCTTGTTAGTCGTCGGGTGGCGATGTAGAGTCAAGTGTGTCTGTTTCCATTTTACACGAGTGCACACACCTAAAAAAAAAAAAGTTTGCACCTTTTATCAGAGTTGTTGTCATAACTAGGAGGTTCGTTACAATATCATAGTCTCACACATGGCTATCCCTATGGGTATTCGTTTTTTTTAGCAAGAGTATGTCTCTTGACTTGACCTAGTTATGATCCCATAATGAATCATAACACAATATGCAACTAAAATTTGATCTAAATGCATTCTATCATCAACAAAATTTACATTTTCTAGGACTTCGAACACTACATGTAAATTTAAATCTTGGAAATTCAACTGAGGGAATTCTTACCTCAATTACATTCAACATTGGAAAAAGCCAAATGCATAGCTACATGGCTATTATCAACCTACTTGATGCTACATGATCAATTGGTACTTGTAGAAGCTTCTAGGATTCCTCCTCCACCCTTTTGATCACCATTCCTACCACCCGCATGAGTCTTCACATAGATGGAAGTCATAAGAAGTAGAAACATCCACATATTTAGCTATGATATACTATTTTTCTTGAATACATAATCCATCATTAGTCATATTCAATTTCCATAACATCATTATTGCATGTATATAATAATGGACTATTCTAAGTCAAAAAGCATGCCATATGCATATCCAAGCATGTACATATGCACATCTATATACACCAATAATTCATTGCCCACATTCCTACTAATGCATGTGCATTCTAACTTAATTTTTTATGCATCATGCATTCTAGTGCATTTCTATTTCAGTTAGCTTATTTATTTATTTATTTATGTTGTAGCTAGTTGTCCTTGAATTTCTTCAGATTCTTGCTTCCTTGTGTGCTCCCATTTTGCTCATCTGCACTACTTTTTCTTGTTGTGAATATTTTCCACCAAAGTTCCACTTGGCCATTATAAAATACAACTAATAAGTTCTATTTACAATAGCCTCTCTTAGGTAGGCATATCCAAAATTTACCTTTATGAAACATTCAAGAACATTGGAATGAGGTAGCTCATAACATTCCATCACTCTACTACCACAACATTCTTGAATCACATAATATTACTCCTGGTTTTCATTTATATTACCTCATTTAACATTTCCTCAGAAAACCATCCCTTTCACACTTAATACCATTCCCAATGGAAGTCTATTTTTATTCAGTGGAACATTTCATGTGAAAGAACATTCATTATTCTATCTCCAATTTCCCTGCATTGGTATGATCATGCTTCCGCTATGAACTATTATATCGAAGGTGAATTTATTTCTTTGAGTATTTTTAGACAATGTAGGTAATTTATAGATGGAAAATCATTTTGAAGCTCTCATGTTACTAGCATGTAGAGATGATTCACACATCACCTCTTAAGTTGTTCTCTTTCACATCAAGCTTTGCAACTATCTACACCTCTCTACCTTCAATGCTATGGAGACTTAATTTTCCTTTCTATTCCCATGGATGACATTATTCACCTATTGGTATCATGTCCTATGGGAGTATTCTTATTTTTTTGTCTTGCAATTCATTCAGGCTATGTAGCAATTGAACACTAATTTTAATTTGTTTTTTCACTCTTCTTGAGTTCTTTATCCACTTTTCATTATTTTCATTGTAGCTCTTATTGTCTCGTCAAACTTATGCAATCTATATCATGATTCAATGACCCCGATATCCAATCCTAGGATTGAATTTATCCAATTATACCTTTAATTTTTCCAAATATGCAAGCAACCATTTTTGTTAGAATTATACATATTATAAAAAATTGCCAATTAAGGCTACATGTCATTTTTATGTTCAATTAATGAATATTTATATCAACATTCTACAAATTATACTAATTATAGGTTATTATAATCTAAATCATATCTCCAATGACTATACTCATTCCCCAATCCTATATTGGAGATGAAATTTATGTCTTCCTGAAAAATCCACTTTCACCCCATTTGTGCATTTTCTCCACTGGTATAATTTTATTGAAATGTCAACTTCGGTCAACTACAGAGGAAACTATTTTAGAAACTAGAGAATATTTTATATTATAAATAGATGATAATAATGACAAGGAATTCACAACAACTCTCATATTTTCAATATGATGCTCCAGTCAGAAATTGCAACAATCTGGAATCTGCAACTTTATCCTTTTTCATCCCTTTTTCCAGACTTAATTGTTTTAGCAAAACTGGCTATCTCACAATCTGTGTACTTATGGGAAAATTTCACTAAACCATAGGTGTTCATATTTATGAGTATATAAATGTTGATTAAATAAAAAATTTCAGTTTTGTAGTCTAGGGTCACTTCTCCTCTTCTGAAAATATCAAAAATCCCGAAAAAGTGGCCTGAAATAGTGGATTTTGGTCTATTTCAGCATCCCCATTCCAATCTCCTTAGGTTTTATTCAGTTCCTTTGTGGGTTATTTCTGTGTATACTTTTTTTAAGAACCAAATATCAATATAGCATATAAAAACCTCAGAATAAGTACTGAATGCCTTGAAAAAGAGACAATTTCATGTAATAAGCCTCTTCGAGGGGGCAACCTCCTTATACCCGACATCAATGTCCAAATACAACATGATTCCAAATGAAAATGTCTCCTTGGTATATATAGGAGACTAGGAGGTACAATTAAAACTAATGGACTCAAGCTGACATAAATAAAATAAAATTACTAATGTAGTATGCCCCAATTAAGGGGTACTGAGCCACTATTTAGGGCTTAACATTCCCCTCCCCTTGAGACAAGTGTTGTCCACAACGCTTGAGTAAATTTGGATGCTTTTGTATAAAATACTCATCTTCCTGAAATGGATCTATTCATCAGCTAGCGAATTCTTATGTTAGTGATGGCTTAAGGCTCCAATATGATTTTTACTTCCTCGTCAAGTTCTGTCAATATAGTTTGAACTGGGATATTGTCACCTATAACCTTCTTTAAGAATTAAACATGGAAAACTAGGTGTACTCATGAAGATGCAGACAACTCCAATTTGTATGCCATAGTACCAATCTTTTGTAACACCTTATCAAGGTCATAGTAATTTGGTGATAATTTATCATCCCTCTTGGATTTCTTGAGGGACATCTGTTTGTATGGTTGTATTCTTAAAAATTCCCAATCCCATACTTCAAAACTTCTTTCACTACAATGTTGATCTGCTTGTTGTTTCATGCGATTCTGTGCCATGGTAAGGTTGTCCTTTAAGATTTGAAGAATTGTTGTTGATGCTCGATGTGATCTTCCACTTCTTGAACCTTATATTTTTCTTTTAGAGAAGAAGTGATGGAAGGAGGGTGGTATCTATACAGTGACCTAAATGGTGTCATTTTTGTTGCAGTATGAAAGAAAGTGTTATACCACCATTCTGCCCAGGGTAACCATTTGAACCATTGTGTTTTTTTATCAGACACAAAGAAATGAAGGTAGCCTTCCAGAAATTTGTTCACTATCTCGGTTTGTCGATCAAATTGAGGATGATAGGATGAGCTATGAGTCAATTGAGTACCCAAACAAGAAAATAATTATGTCCAAAAATGTCCAGTGAAGATGGGATCTTTGTCACTTACAATAATCTTTGGGCAGCCATGTAGATTTTGAATTGTCTCCATGAATGCAGTGGAAATTGTACTAGATTTGAAGGGATGAGAGAGTGAAACAAATTGTGCATACTTGCTGAGTCTATCAACAATCACCATAATGACACTCTTTCCTTTAGACTTTGGTAACCCCATTATGAAATCCATGGAAAAATCCTCCCAATTATGAATTGGGATGACTAAAGGTTGTAAAATACCTGGGGTCTTAATTGTTTCCACCTTATTTTGTTGGAAAACCAAACATTATGCGACAAACCTTTGAAAATTAGTTGGCCATCGCAAAAAAAATCCTTCTTGACCCTATGGTAGGTTTTCAAAAATCTTGAGTGCCCTCCTACTGGAGAGGTGTGGAATTCCAATAGTACCTTTTGTTTGATTTGGGAGTTCTTACATAAATATAAGTGATCTTTGTACCATAGTGACTCATTTTTCAATGTAAAAGTATCTGATGCACTGGAATCCTGTTGCAACCTTTGAATGAGATTCCACACTTTTTCATCATTCTTCCATTCATCCCTTGCTTCTATTATCCAATCGGGTTGGATGACCGAGATAGCACAGAGAAAGGCCTCAACATCTTCATCCTTTCTTGAGAGTGCATCTACCACAACATTTTGCTTCCCTTTTTTATATACTATTTCAAAATCATGACCCAATATCTTGGTCACCCATTTTTGTTGTTCTTCTGAACATAGTCTTTGTTCCAAGAAGTATTTAAGACTATCATGATCTATTTTTACCTTGAAGTGCCTACCTATTAGGTAAGGATGCCATTTCTTCAATGCATGTAGTATTGCCATCATTTCATTCTCATAAATGGCTTTGTGTAAGTGATTTCTCTTGAATGGTCAACTTTCAAAAGACAAGGGCCTCCCTTCTTGCATTAGGACAACACCAATTTCATTTCCTGAGGCATCACATTCCACAATAAAGGTTTTTTTTAAGTTTGGAGTGGTCAAGACAGGAGCTTTGCACATCACCTCTTTAATTTTTTCAAAATCTTTATTTGCCTCTAGATTTCATGAAAATGCATCCTTCTTAGTTAGTGTCATTAAAGGTTCTTCTATTCTTCCATAGTGTCGAACAAACTTGCGGTAGAAACTTATCAAACCCAAAAATCCTCTAAGATTTATCAATGTTTTGGGAATCGGCCAGTCCATCATGGCCTTAATTTTGTTAGGGTCTACCTTGACACCGTCAAGAGATACAATATGACCCAAATACTCTACCTTCTTCACCCCAAATAAACATTTTTATGGTTTGGCATATAGTTGTTGCTCCTTTAGTAGTTGTAGCACCTTGTCAACATGTCACACATGATCCTCCCAAGACTTGCTATAGATTAGTATATCATCAAAAAATACTAACA
>JZKD02S1596177.1:0-10005 GCA_000966675.3 Picea glauca
ATGATACAATATTGAAGGTGGGAGTGGGGGTGAAGTTGTGCAAAGTATTGAGGGTGGGGACAGGGTTGAAGTTGTCGATATAAAAAACAATTCCTAAACATGATACAAGATTGAAGGTGGGGTGCAAAGTATAGATCCTAAAAAAACAATTCCTGAAACATGATACATGATTGAGGGTGGGTGCAAAGTATCGATCCTAAAAAGATCAGAAACAGTTCTTAAACATGATAGAAGATTGAGGGCCGTTACAGTACCTGTCAGGCAAGTGGGCAACCCTGCCCAATATCTCGGTAAGCGTCTGGGATGGAGATGAAGCCGTTCTCCAGTTCAACGGAGACATTGGTGCACACAGCTGCCTCGTCTCAACAAACGCCTTAGTGCAACCGCTCACAATCGCCCTTACACACCTTGTCTCGATATACTCATCCACAGCTACCTCCTCCACTCTCTGGTACTTCTCCAGGAAAGCTGCAGACAACCTCCAGTTCCCGAACACATTGGCATACAGATATTTCTTAGTGCTCTCCAATAGATCTGGCATGCCCAAAAACTGCCCAACTGCTCTAATCCCACCCACATTCTCGAACGTAAAATGTGGCTTTATGAGGTAGCAGAAATCTGCTGCCATGGAGAAGGCCTCTAAGTCTACCCCTCCTGCCAAATCTGGTAGCTCTAGTACTCTTGTCTGGGAAGGGGGAGATGAAGACCAGAAGTCTCTGAAGTAAGTGCTGGCATTTACCAATGGAAGACTGTGGAGTCGGAATTCCTCATTCTTGAGGACCACTGTAATGTCGCTGAACTCCCCAGTTCGCCTCACTCTCTGCAGCCAGTCATTGAAGCCGCCTTCTTTTCCGGACATTATTGACTGTTAATAAGGTGAAAGTTCCATTCCAATCCTCAGGTCCTTCGCACGCTCTACCGACTCTTAATGGGTTTTGACTCTAGAGCGGTAACACTAACTTCCAAGCAACTGTGGTGAATGACTTGTCCCTGCAAACTCTGACTTCCCCGCCTTGAAGAGTGTTCGGGACAATGACTTGCATTACAAGCACGTTAATGCATGCAATGTAAATTTATTCGATTCCATGGAGAAAGGGTAGACTTTGGGAGTTCAGTCATAAATATTGTAGTTGGTGGTTAAAAATAGAATGAGAAATTGGTAATTTTAAGTTGATATCAAGTGAAAAAAAAGTTGTCTAATTTTGATCATTTTTAACCTATATTTTATTAAAATTAGTCAAATCATGATTAATATGATTAATGAAAATTATATGCATTAAAATAAATTTTAAAAAATAAAATAATTAGACAATTTCCAATTAAAATACTACAAAATGACTGCAAATGAGTGTTATTTTAGAATATTAAATTAATAAAACTAACAATTTCATTTATTCAAAATTATAATTTTAATAAAATTTATTTAATTCAAATATATAAATCTCAATTATAATTTTAATAAAATTTACTTTATTCAAATATATAAATCATCTAAGTTTTACTTTCTGATAAATAATCATTTTATTTAATCATTTATTTATTTTTTATTTTCTTTATAACTTAAATTACACTTTAAGTGGGTTCGGGCGGGAAATGGTGAGGGCTTGCTAGGTTATAAAATTGCATACTATGGTAAAACATTTAGGTTTCTTTTTTTGACTTTTAAATTTATTCACGTCTTCACACAGTGGTAACACCATTGTTAATGCATACACCAACATCATAGATACAATGAAAAAAAATGGAATGAATGAGATAGCATTATTCTTGTGGTTTGATGTTTAAAAACAATAAAGTAGAGTATGTATAACTCCTTAAATTTTAACAATCAAATTAATTTTTGTAATTTTAAATCTTTAAAAACAATTAATTTTTAATATATAATGTAGGATTTTATAGTTGAAAAAGAAACATAACATTCATAATATTTCTATGAAAAATATATTTTTTTAAATAATAACTTTGAAACAAAAGTTTGAAGGAAAAAGATAATATATTTTTGGAATATACTTTAAATTTACATATTCACTTTTCCACGGAGTTAGAGCTATAGAGTCACATAATATATTCATATTAGATGCCTTACATTTAAGGTTATATAATTAATTTGAGATTCTAAGATGCAACCTCATGTCTTATAATTAATTTGAGATTTTAAGACGCAACCTCCTTGTCTCGATAGAAGCTCATAAATTCAAAGGATGTTTTAAATATTTGATTATTGTTAGTGGGTTTAGAATGCATTTCTATATCTTTTCAGAGAGGTATCCAAAACCAAATAATTTCATGGCAAACTTATTATGGAGAGAACTCTATCTTGCATCAGTAAACATGACTTTATGAAAAAAATACATTATCTGTTTTAGATTCAAATATATGACAATCAATTAGGATTTTGGTTGATACATTGGAAACAAAATGTGGGCATGGGGCATTTGAGATCCATGGTGGCAGCGCTGCATATGAACACCATTTTATTGGCATCAAACAATGGGGGTGAAGGGAAACAAGGAGCAATGGAAAAAGAAATATTAAGCCAAGTTCGAGATCACATGGTCATTGAAGAAGAATTCAACCATCCTCAAAAAAATGAGGAAGATGAAGTTCAGGACAGCGTACACTCTTAAATTTTGAATGTTTTTCATATATGTTTGTTTGCTAGGACAGTGTATTAAAATAGCAACTAGTGGGAATACTTAGAAGTAGTGTTAGAAGTCTTAATCATTATGTTGTATGTAGAAAATAGAGTGGTTGTTGAAGCTATTTATGGATCCAATTTTGATGTAAATTCCAGCTGCTACCTTGGTGCCCTTGGTGCATCCCTCATTTTATAATATAAAATCTCTTTCCAGTTTTGGTTTATATATATATATATATATATAACAATCAACATCCTTGTGATATGTAAAGGATGGAGTGTCTTTGTTTGGGAGGGACATAGGATGTATAAGTCTTTTAACAATGCAATTTGAACCAAGCCACCATATCATAAGGATATAAAAATTTATGTGTCCCTTCAATATTTATTGGTTTCATCTAACCATGGCCTCCAATTGAGAAGGAACCCCAATGTGGGGGAGGTGGACATCACTTGCTAAGAGAAAATATGCTACTTTATTATTAAAACCTATCTTTCTCTCTTCTGCTTTCGTTTTAATCTTGATTGACAAAGGTAGATTTAGGCTTTCATTTGTTATGGGGCCTCTATTGTTGTCATACCCTCTAACACTACGCTTTCCAGGAAGCTCGACATCTTGCAAACATGGAATGGATGTGAAAGTCAATCATCTTAACAATGACATCAACAACATCCAATGAATATGCACTTACAACAAGTCAAATCACAATGGATATGCACTTACAACAAGTCAAATCACAATGAACGATGAAGTAGATGATAAAAGATGCATGACAAAATCCAACAACTTAATGCAATGTAATGATTAAATCATCACAATATCGTATAAGTCAATTAGGCTTAAGTGGGTTGGTTCCAAGGAATGATTTTTATCCTTCCCACCCAGATTCAATTCCTACAAGTGGCATGTTGACATATTTAGCTCTTAACTATTGTTATCCACCTCATTCAAATTCAATTTCGACAAGTGACATGTTAACATATTAGCCCCTAACAAATATATTATTATAATGACTTGAAACCCAAAATCATATGTCAAACAATACATACTTACAACTAAACATTAAACCAATATTTACTAATAACCATTCAACTTACCATTCAACTTATTTGGAATGTTATGTATCAATAATACTTTGATAATAAATTTAATAAAATATATTTCAACTTATTAGTCCCTTGCCAAAGGCTTGGGACTATAGCAATGAGTTTGCCTTTGACTCTATATTAATTTATTGTTGACTTTAAATTTATGTGCTATATCCAATGTATAACATAGGAAATCAATATATGTATTTTTTTTAATAATAATTGGCTGATATCTTTGAAGTGTTATTGCAGGCTTCACGTCATTCAATGTATAAAATTAATTTTCACAACCTGTTTGTGGAAAACTCACCCAGAAAAAATGAGAATTTGTTCTGTGAGTTTTAATTATGGCAAAAGTTACCCACCACTAATAGATCCTCCACGTGAAATTAATAAATTTAATGTATGAAAAATTTAATGTAAAAAAAAATTAATAATTTTTGGAATTAATAAGTTTTATGTATGAAAATTTTAATATTTTTATTTTTTATTTTTTATTTGATTAATTAAAAATTAAGTATTTTATTTAGATAATAATATTGTAAAATAAAATTTATCAACTGTGATTATATTTATTTGTTTTAGCTCATATCTATGAATTATTTTATTTATTATAAATTTATGAGTTATCTTACAAAATCTTAGTGCTAAATTTAAAGTATAAAAAAATTAATATTTTTTTTATTGTCTGTTTAATTAATTAAAAATTAAATATTGTATTTAGATAATTACTTTCACCATTTCAACAAGCTACCATTTATAAATATATTATTTTTATTTAAATTACTTTTAAAAACTTATATTTAGATTATTTAATTAATAAAATGGAAATTAAGTAGGTCAAAATATACTTATAAGTCAAAATATGCTTAAGGGATAAAAGCTTCCAAGAAAAAAGTTACAATTATATTCTTACACATAATAGACAAAAAAAAAATTGTCACCATAATGTGATCCTATGTGATTCATTTTAAAAGTTAAGACATTTTGGTTTTATTTGTGATTATGTAATAATTTGTTAGAATCTACTCATACATGCAACTAGTAATCAATTTTATACATTGAATGACGTGAAGTCTGCAATGCATTTAGTTATATTAAGTTTCATTGTTAAATAGCGCGATTGGTAAGACATATACCTTTCTCCAAGTGTTGGGAGGAGGTCTAGAGGTCAAACCCAGCTAGATCTCCGGGACGAATTTTGTAATGACTGTTATTGGATACTGTGATTGTAAATGATATATACCTACTATATATTCGAGTAATTTCTATGGGAAAAAAAAAAGTTTGAAATGTTATGTATCTTTCATACTTGGATAATAAATTTAGTGAAATATATTTCACACTAGAAACTATAGATATTTCACACTAAGAACTATAGATCCATCGTTTTCACAATGATTTCAACATAGCCTTGGTTAAGTGCATAATTATATTATTTAAAAAAATAAACGCATCTTCATGTGTTGAAAATGACACAATCCATTAAAAACAATGCAGCATTGTTGATTTCAATGTTTTTGAAAGCCATATATCAAATCCAGAAAGTTCATATGTGCATTCTACCGTTTATTTTATCAATTTATCAATTGAATAGCAAAAATTTAATATTAAAATATTTTGAAAATATAATTGTAGTTTAATTATTAGATTTTTTTTTTGGAGTTTTAATATTTTTAATTATTGAAATTTAGTAAAAATTTGTTAAAGTTTTAAATTTGAGAGATTAAATTTATATAATTCTAAAGTTGTTAAAGTTTTTCATATAATTCATTTATACATTCAAAAATACAATTTAAACCATAGAAAATAATAGTTTCACCAAAATTTATTTACAAAATAGATTTAGAAAAATAAAATAAAAAATAGAATATTATTTACACAAGGAAAAAAAAAATAAAAATATATATATATATATATAATAATCTATTTTTAATAATAATAATAATAATATTATTATTATATTCTCCGGATGGGGTGCCACGCGGAGCAGGACGGGCACGTGGAGAAGCGTCAGGAGGGGCCATTAATGGCAGCCAACCACCCTCACATCCCTGCTCGTTATGAGGGCCATTACCACAGTCGGCCTCCACCCTTTGACGAGGCCTCTCACTCGCGCGAGCAGGCCGACCAGCCAGAACATTAAGCCCTCGGCCTTACTGGCCACCGCCATCACTTATGCCCTTATCAACCCTCTTAGCAACCTCAGAATGCATTTGCAGCTCACAGAGTCGAGCAAGAGCAGACGAGCAGAAGAAGCACTGGCTCTCGTCCTCATTCTCATCATGCCGCGAGCCAGAGGAAGACCGCGCAGAGGAGCCAGATGGTATGCGGCAGACTCTCAGCGGAAGAGGCACAAACGATTCGAGCGAGCTCTGGTTCTTGCTAAGAGGAAGAAACCCAGGGAGGCTACAGCAGTAGATTCACCACCCAGGACGTATGTCGAGAAAATTCCGTCGATGGAGCTCCCCCATGACTTCTCTGAAAGCCGAATGTTCACGGTCCCGGACAATTGGAACCCCCCGGCATGCTTTGGAGCAAACGCACCACCTCCCCGCCCGCGAGAAGAACATGGTTCCAGCAACGCTCCCACTGGGGAATTCGCCACTTGCTTGGTTGAGGAAGAGTTGTCGGAAGGCAACAATGAATTACAGCGACAGAAGACGCAGCAGGCACATCAGGGGACGGACGTTGAGCACAATTCGCCACCACTTCTCCACCCGGAGCACCTGAACCTGATCTTCGAGGTTCACAACATGGTGGACGATCAAATCTTCAGGGATGTTCGCGTGAGCCAACACCTGGATATGCTATATGCAGCTTACTCCAGTACCACCCCACGATGACAATGCCCCACCTGCGCTCAGCTCTACACCATTCCTGTCAGAAGCGGCAAGGAAACGACCAATCGTGAGGACACCGGTTAATAGGTTCTCCTGATCAGCTTTATCTAATACTCTCTCTCTTTTTTGATGGCGGGACAGATGGCACCTCCATATCATGGTGTAATTTTGAAGTGTTAATATAACAGGACGTGTGTTTTTTACTTTAAAAAAATAAAATATTATTATTATTATATTGTTTGTGGGACAAGGGACCCCCTCCACTCAGTGAAGAAAGTCTACTTAAGTATACATACTCTATCCCCTATGGATTTGAACTTGTGACCTCTTAGGAGGAAACACATATTCTTAGGCTACAAGTTTTGTGAAGCCAGCTATTTCTCGAAGATATGAATGTTACCAGCAACTCGAACAACGTGGCTACATTTTCACAGAACAGCACTAAAATGCCTACTACATAGTTGCAGGGACAAGGTACATCTAACACACGGCACGGCAGGGAAGAAACCAGAGCAGCGAAGAAAAAAAAGGCACGCGGAAAATATCAGAGCTCGCAGATACAATCAATGGTTTTTTAATATACATGAAAAACCTTGTGCGCTAACAGTCTATCAACCACAATGGGTTACTGAAAGAGGCATTAAAATTATCATGGATTTCGTATATTCCCAATTTTTTGGGGATACATAAAAAAATCGAATGCTTTAAACGGAGGCGTTGGTAACTGGCCGCCACTGAAAAAAATCCAAAGGCAAACGGCACCAAAAAGGCAGCAGCCAGATTCCTGTAAATTTCTCAATCAATACAATTTTAGTTCGTAAAATTGCACGAAATTTAAATCTCAATTTCAATTAAAATTGCACGAAATTGCCAGATTCCAGAATTAAATTGCACGAAATTTAGATCTCGATTTCAAATAAAGCTGCATCATGCACACTACGAAAGATCGTAAATAACACCCCAATCGATTGTAAAGGTTGTACTGATCTGATTTTAAATCGTTGTTTTCTGTTATACAGTAACAGGAATTGCTAACAAACGAAACTATTATACAATAAGCTACATTCTGCAACTACTTGTTCCTCATGTATAAAAATTTAACTTCAAATCAAAAGCAAAACAGAAACCCTCCAGCGCTGAGAGGGTCAGAGGAAAACAAATAACTACAAAGAAGATGCGAGTTGCATTGCTGGAGAAGCAGGGTGGTGGTTGGGTACCAAACTCGGGCTTTCCTGGCCCTCTTTGCCGGAGGAGCCTTCGATGCGGCCGTGGAGGAGCTCATAGACCTCGGCCCCTTGGGCTCGACAAGTTTTGCGGCCGCGGGGTTATTGGCCGCGGTGGCCTTCTTCTTCGTTGGCTTCTTCATTGGGCAGCTGGTTTCACAGCGTCGGCCTTCTTGGCGATGACATCGAGGACGAGCGCGAACAGGTAAAAGGGCTAAACAACGACGTGGGGTGCCCGCCTTGCAACAAATCAGGAGTAGCTCCGCTGATTTCCTCCACTTTGATAGAAAGAAAAGACATCACCTTGAATTGGTAAGTGACAAAAGGGAATCTTGAATGGGTAGGTGACAAAAGAATCATAGATAATATATTTAACAAGGGAAATAGTTGCAAAGCAGTTAGTCCTTCCTTAGTTCATATCTATAGTCGTTGAGATAGGCATAGTGACTTAATGTTGGATGCAAACGGTGCTAGTGAGGATGAGGGATCTAAGATATTTTTAACAGAGGATTGGAAATTTCGCGACTATAAGACCACATAAAGCAAACCTCTAGATGGACATGACCAGATAAAGCCATGGAATGGATCAAGGAACAAAGAGTGTTTCCAATAGGCCATTAGCTCCCCTCTAAAGCAACCAATAAATTAATAATCTAAAAATGTTCTATTATTTCAAATCCCAAACGAGTTGAGTGCAACTTTGTTTGCATAGTAAGATACAACTTCAAACTAAACCAATTGATTGATAGGTCCGGGCCTACATCCAATTTGCATTCATATGCATTAAAATAAAAATCCAACATGATATGATGTGAAAAAAGGTGCACCAACCCACATTTACATATTCAACATAAAGTTTTACATGGAATTATCATCTACTAGGATTGAAGTGCTCATCCTACTGGAGTCTTCAGTCATCATAGTCTTCAACTTGGCAATAACCTACGAAAAGTAGGTCATCGTAGTCTTCAACTTGGCAATAACCTACTAAAAGTAGGTTGCTTCTTATTAGGTCTGGTAACCACATTCATATTTGACCATTTTGTATAATTGAGTTGTTGGCAGTTTTAACTCCTAGACTTATATCTAGAGACACACAATCATCCTAGAACATGGTATTGATAAGATAAATGTGTGTACCATATTTATCATCCTAGAACATGGTACTGATACGATATATTTGTTGTATGCTCAAAATCTGGAAACCAATAAGAAATCTAGACTTTGAAGTAGAATAACAAACATAAACATGAACATGTCTCACCAGACATAGGTCATTGATGATTTCTTCCAAGGACTTTTGGGGCTTCTTTTGTATCACCTACACCAATCAACTTGGATTTAATCCACAAAATATTTGAACTAGCATACATCAATAAACACAATTGCAATAAATCAATCCACACAATTTTAAGAATGTTGCAACAAAAATGGCAAAGAGCCTGAATTACTTACAATGGTTAACCTACCAAAAATCCCATAGCATGTTGGATATGCCTGAGTTCATCCCATGCTAAGCCTACATACAATGCATTTAACCCTTTTTAGATTAAGAATATAACATAAGAAATCACACAAAATCAACCATCTAAACTGCTAACAGCCCACTATAAACACAAGATATATAAAAACGCAAAAGATATCAAACATGATAGAATATTGATCTCTTATGTTACTTCATGGCACCAACTTTCCAATTCTGCCAACTCTACTTTAACATACTCCCCATTGCTAAATGAGCAACACTCATTGTGTAATAGAAGGTTGCAATCAAATAATAAACCATTTACAGTGTGCTTCATGGGATATTTTCAGGGAATTTAAAAGGTTCGGGCTTCTTAGTATATTATGTGTGTTAAAGTGACAATGTTTCAAGGAAAATGAATTTATGACAATCAACTGGCATGAAGTAACACATGAAAACCACTAGATAGATAAAACCCAAAAGTATAGGAATTATTGCTACAACATTGGGCGCTATAAACACTATGTAAAGTCAAATGCACTCAAAGGAACCCATCACTACTTTACATGTTGAAAAGTTGCACATTTATGAAAGAAAATACATGAGTAAAGATGTTACAAACCAAAACTAAAGGCACTTGCAATAGAGAAATGTTTAAATAGCCAAGTCAAATATTTTTTCCTACTCAACAAAGCCTTATGAGATACAATTCTCAATTTTCAATTGAGAAATAAATAGAATAGAATT
>JZKD02S1596178.1:0-10005 GCA_000966675.3 Picea glauca
AAAGACACATTCCTTTCCCAAATTTTCCCCCACCATTTCTGGCGAGTACCTCTTTATTTTTATGCAAGCTTGAGGAGGATAACATATGCTTGTCAATTTAAGCTCATCCTTCAGACAAGTCCCTCGAAGTATATTTAACGAACCCTAAGAAGGAGTGGTTCGGTCCCATGCGGGACTTTCGATGTTTGTTTAACAAGTCCAAAGATAGAAAACTTGGGGATTTTTCATGTTTTGAGAGTCTGAAAAATACTTAAAGAGAACTCTCCCAGTTCCTTTTTTGTAAAGTAGTTTGACAAGACTGAAGAAGTGATAAACTATCACCCATCAAACGTTTTCTTCAAATACTTTTATGAGCATGAAAAGAACAAGGTCGCTCGACAATCTTTTCTTTTTTAGGGAGCATGAAAAGAGCTTAAAGAGTTCTCCATAGGTTTCATTGTTTTCATGTTACCATAGCAAGTACAAAAAGAAGACAAAAGTATACTAGGTTATGTTCTCATTGATTTTCGAGTCCGAGAATGAACAAAGACTACGCTTGAGGTTTTTCTGAAAAACCCTAAAAAGTAATTATACATGTGACCAAAACAAAACAAAAAATAATGTCTATACTTCGTTATCCAAGGTCCTAATTTTTTTCCTGCAAGGAAAAAAACACTTACAAGAAATTTAGAGTTAATGGGTTTTTGACTAAAATGTATTTATATAAAACAAAATATTAGGAAAAATGATAAAAAAAAGTAATAAATAGAAGCAAAAAGTCTTTTTCACCATTTTATTTGCACTTGGTCAAAAACTTACCAAAAACCCTTGTTTTTTACCTCAACTTCGGCGATGGATTGCGGAGGCCACAGAGGATCATTCAATGAATGGATTGCATAAAAGAGGTAAGCATCTCATCTTCTATCTTTTCAATTGATTAATTTTTGTTTTTTGATGGTAAAAAATCAAGATTTTTTGATGATTTAGGACTACTAGTCCTGCATTGGGGCCGCCGCGAGTGGCATATAACGGGCCCTGTGGAAATCAACGATTTCCACAGGTGTGTTAACGCATGCTCGCATAAATTATGCATTGTACTTGAATTTTGATCGCGGCGGTCAAAAAACTAAAATGAAAAGTGAACGTTGACTCAACAAAAATCCCAAAAAATGTTGAAAAAGTGTGTTAAAGATCTTCTCTGTTTCCCATGCAGGTGTTTTCTTGCAAAGATGTTGGAATGGAGACAGCATGATCACGAAGAAGATGATCTTATGGATTTAAATGATCAGGGGACTTTGAATGCACTCTGGAAATGTGGTCTGTTAAAATTCTTCAAAGTTCAAGGCATGAGAGCACAATGGAGATTACTAGAATATTTGGTTCATATGTGGGATTCAGAACAACAAGTGTTTCACGTGGGTGTTCATGTCCTCTCTTTGGATATTGAGGATATTTATTTCCTAACGGGTTTGTCACATTGTGGGTCACGCGTGACTCTGACAGGTGGTCGAGGTGGTGGTTTTCCCATGGGTGAGTACATTCATCGACATTGTGAACCTGATGCCGAAAGACGTAAAGGAAAAGTAGCAATCCGAGGTGTGAAATATTTGACCCTCAAAACCATCCTTTTTACTATTTCACGGATGGCAGGGAGTTCTTCACCACACATGGCACTCCAAAGTTACTTTCAATATGCTATTGAATGCTTGGAGCCTCGAGTACTCAATTGGTGTGACAGTGTATTACGTAGCATGAAAATCCAAATCATGAAAAGCAAGAATGGGGACCTGAAACATTTTGGTTATGGGTCCATTTTAGTATCTTTCTTCCTAGAAAGAGTTCCACACCTACGCCTACAGGTGGAATGGGGAATACCAGCCCCAAGAGACCCACAAATGAAAAGATGGTGTGACCTGATGACACAGCATGTGGAGGGCCGGATTGTGAAGTACAATGATGCATTCTTCAATTGGTTGGGACCAAAAATCCTGATGATTGATGATTATTCTTATTCTGGTCTAGAATTTCAGGGTGATCCATATTTGGTTCTCCCTGAGGGATCTCAGTGGGGAGATCTAGGTGAGAAAGACATTTTTTTTATAATGGTTTTATGATTTTTTTTTTAAATATTTAATATTTTTTTCCGATCAAAAGACTAATAAAAGAATTTCAATCATGCATATGTAGGGCCACATCGACCCCCGGGCTCTTCTCCTATTCATATGCGAGGAGAGGCACACGTAGTAGCTGGATGGGATGTCAAGGATTATGATGTGATAGAGTAGAACCTAGAAGGCTTGATGGCAGACATACCTGATATATCCATCGAGGAGATCCCGAAGAGTTATCAACGCCATACTGTAGGCATATCCGGCTCACTTAATCGTTTACTACGTAGGGTAGAGAGAGCAGTAGTATGCTATCATGAGAGGCATCCATGATGCCATGTTGTAGGGGCCATGGACTCTATATTTTGATATTTTGATCTTCGAATGAAACTCTTTTTGTAAACATTATNTTCTAATACATAATTAGCTAGATCATCAGTTAATGTATTTATACATCTAGGAATGTGTTGATATTCAATATAATGGAAATGATGTTCCAAGAGGTGGATTCATAAATATACCCGTAATAGAGTAGGGCTTCGGATAGTATAGACATTGTTTAACTATAGTACTACTAGCTACGAATCAAGTCGTATAATGAAGCGACGAATCCCAAGTGAAATAGCACTATTCAATAATTCGATGACCACACTATACTATGTGATATTATTGGTCTCTCGACCGAGACAAACACCTTGTAGACAAACAAGTTCATTTGAGCGTGCATATATTGCCCAAGCAGTAGAAGCTAAATTTTGGGTACTACGGCTAGCACCATTAGCGAAGCCAATGTAAGGTAGTGAAAATACCAACATCTAGATACCAAACACAATGCAAGGTAAGTAGTCAGGGATAAAATTCAAATAGCAGAAACACACTAAAGTAACACACAAGAGTATGATACAATAAAAATACAAGTTCTTATGTAGAGGTAGGCTAAGCATAGTACTTCTTCAAGTAAAGCCCATTTCTGGGTTCACTCAAAGGAATTCCATCGTAATATACTAACTCGTATGCTCCATTCTCCAACACTCTTTTAACAATATAAGGGCCTCACCACATAGCCTCAAATTTTTTGACTCCTAGCAAATCACGATCTTGTTCATAAAGGAGAACTATATCACCTTCAGAAAACACGCATGGATTGACATGTTTTTCATATTGGGATTTTATGCATTTCTTCTAGGTTTCAATAACTAGGGTGGCATCACGACAAGTTTCATCCAAATGCATAAGATACAACAGATGTTCCTCCTCAGCAGAGGTGTTTGGGAGAAGTTGGATGTCTATTTTTAACGATGGAATCTCACATTCAATCGGTAGAATAGCTTCTAAACCATACACTAATTGGAAGGGTGTAAACCTCGTGGATGACTTCACAGATGTCTGATAGGCCCACAATGCTGAGAACAATGTCATGTGCCAACTCGTTTTGTGAATTCTGATAATCTATCGAAGAATGGTAATAAGTAATTTGTTTATCACTTGGACTTGGCCGTTGGCCTATGGATAGTAGGGGGTTTAGTTTTCATGTCGAAGACCCAACTTTTTTGTAAGATCAAACATCATAAAGTTTTGAAAGTGGCTACCATGATTGGTAATGATAGCTTGTGGGATTCCAAATCATGTAATAATGTGATTGAAGATGAATAGGGCTGCAGTGTTTCCCGTGTTGTCGAATGTAGGCATCACCTCGGCCCACTTCATGAAATAATCTACAGCTACAGTAATGTACCCATGCCCCCCGACCAAGTCAGGGTTACATGTCATGAAATCGATGCCCCATTTAGCGAAGGGTCCAATGGAAACTATAGGACGTAAGGAAGTGGGGTGATATCTTATTTTGTTGTTGTATATTTGGAAAGCATGTCATTTTTGGACGACAATAGTACAATATTTGAATAAATAAGGCCAAAAATACCCAGCTCATAAGATATTTTGGGTAGTAGCATACCCAGACATGTGACCACCACATGGTCCAGAATGGCAGTCATTCAAAGCTTTCTCAGCCTCATCACAAGTGAGACATCGTCGAAAAATGGAGTCAACTCCATGACGATAAAGAGTATCACCGAGGATGATATACTGGCGGGCTTGGTAACATATGCGACGATGGTCAGTACTAGACAAATCAGGCCGGAAATTCTAAGTCTAGAAATATATAATGATATCTCCATACCAAAGTTCATCGGAACTGATCAAAAAAAGGGATTCGTCGAGTAATGAATCCTCTGCCACATTTTTCGTCTTAGAATAGGGAAGGTCACATATCAATTCAGAAAACACCAAGGATTTCTTAGAATTAGCATGCTCAAATTCTAAGTCAAACTCCTGGAGTATCACAATCCATTTGGATTATTTTCCCCCTAGCAACTGGAATGTAAGAATGTGTTGCATAGGGTTGGAATCAGAAATCACAATGGTCTTTCGTAAAAGGATATAGTGTCGGAAACGTTGGATAGCTTGAACAGTTTCCAAGGCCAGTTTTTCAACATGTAAATACTTGGCTTCGGTAGTCGTGAGACTCCGAATCAAATAATAAATAACATGTTCATTGTGAGAATAGTCCTCTTGGACCAGAACCATGGAAATGGTCGAATCTGAAGCAGCGAGATAAAGGAAATAATCTTGACTATAATCTGGTGGGAAAAGTAGTGGAGTACGGATTAAAGTCAATTTCAAAGCATTGGAGGCTTTGTTGGCAGTGATGTCCCATACAAATTCAGAGCCTTTCTTTAGTAGTCGAGTAACTCTGAGTGTTAACTCAACGTAGTTTGGGATAAAATGACATAGAAAGTTTTCCTTCCCTTACAAACTTTGTAACTGGCGAAGTGAAGAAGGAGGAGGGAGATTGAGAATGGCCTCAACCTTCAAAGGATCTACTCTGATCTCTTGACGTGACACAATAAAGGCTAAGAGTCAGCCAGACTCCACGCAAAATACACATTTGTGTGGGTTTAAGCTTATATGATAGAACCGATAGTGAAGGAAAATGGCTCGAAGGTGGGTCGAATGATCACTACGATGCATGGAATGTGCTAGTAGGTCATATAAATATGGTTGTACAATGTGCTTAATATCATGGAAATCATAAGACATAGCATGTTGAAAGGTGGCACCGACGTTTTTTAAACCAAAGGGCAGTTTCTGGTAGGAAAAAGTTCCCCAAGGACAAATAAAAGAAATTTTGTGTTGATCCACGGGTAAGATGTTGATCTGATTATATCCGGAGAAATCATTCATCAAAGAGAAGATTTCACTTCTGGCGCAGTCGTCGAAGATTTGGTCAACGAAGGGGGTAGGAAAGTTGTCCTTAGGACAAGCTTTGTTGATATCCCTATAATCAACATAGACACAGATCATACCTTGTTTCTTGTTGACCAGAATGAGATTGGATACCCAATCAGTTAAATCCATAGGATAAATAAAGCCTTCTTTAAGAAGTTTTTCGACCTCAGGCTTGATAGCATCTGCTTTGCGAGGGTGGACTGGGTGAAGTCTTTGCTGGATGGGTTTAGTGCCTGGGTATGTCTTAATTTCATGGACAACAATATCAGGATCAATACCAAGCATCTCTTCATAGCTCCATGCGAAGACGTCATGAAACTCTTGAAAAAGGGATTTATATGTGACAAATTCATCAATGGAACATGAAGCTTCGATGTGCACATTTTCGACAACTCCAGGTTTAGTGGATATGTCAAGGGGGATTGTGGGTGAAATATTACTTAAGTTCCCTTCATATAACACATCGTGTGTGGACTCGGGAATGGAAGAAATGATGACAATGGTCGACGGAGTCGAAATCTATTGGTAACTCTCGAGGAAGAGAATGGAACGATGATGTCCATCATCCCAAGGAGTGTCCTCCATATACATAACCGACATAATAATCTCATTTGTGGGGAAAATCACATGAAAAGAATCAGGAGATCAATTGCCAAGAGAGGGGGAAGAAGGGGATGCAGATTGAATGGCTTGATAGGCGGATTCAATCGGACTTAAAGGTATCTAGTTGTCGTAGTGGAGATAATCACCAGGTTCAAGTACTATCCACGGGTCAAATCACTTGGGTTGTTCACAGACAGCAGTGGAGATCATGTTAATTGAGGCAACCAATGGAGGAAAAACATCGAGTGGTGGGATTGGGAAAGTACCCATGAGAGTGGAATATTTTAGTAGACCTACACCGACATTCTCGTATCCAGGGGGTGTCTTTACAATGAAAGGTACATTGTTGGTACGTGTGTCAGAGTTGAAGAAGGCCAATTGGTCTACCTTAATGACTTTTCCCTGATGCGGAAAATGCACGATGCGAAAAAGAGTAGACACAACTGCACGCATGGAATCGATCCAGCTACGGCCAAGTAAAAGGTTGTAATCGAGAGGAGCGTCAAAGACCTTGACTTCAACGTTGTCCATTTTTCCTTCTAACGTAATAGGCAATGATGGGAGGACACCGTAAGGTTTAAATACAGAGCTATTAAAGGCTTTGAGCATGAATTGTGATTCAGTTAAGGGAGGAGAGTCGATTGCTTTCCAGTAGGCAATATACATGACACATGTCGAGGCACCTTCATCAATAATTGTTCTACAAATGTTCTTGTTGGAGACAACAAATTGTATTTGAAATGCGAGTTGAGGGGGTAACCTTGGAATGTGATCTTCCAAGTCAAATATTATTAGATTTGTATCCATAGGGTCGATTTCACTGATCACTTTAAACAGTGCCTTCTGTTGTGTAGGACAACTTTGAAGGACTTCGAGGGCTGACATCGCAGATGATGCTTGTGCCAAATATTTTACTATACTGTATTTTTTGGGCAGCACGTGCATGTGGATTGAAAGCAGACTTTCAAACCACGCCCTTAGGAGGAGGGTGAAGGAATGTATCGAGGTTCAGTCATTCGAGATGAAGAGGAATGTTGGAAGGTGGAGCCGAGGGAGATTGTTGAACCAACGAAAGTGGTAGATCGTCAACTTTCTCCTTGGAGGAAGGGTAATCTTTGGCACTAGTGGTAAGTGTGATGTAATTCTTCTTTGAATCATCATTACACATAAGTACATAGGAGGTGGTGGAGGAAGAAGGTTGATCATGGATGACCAATTGAGCTTGTTGTTGAGAAGGGAAGGGTTGAGACAAGACGGCAGGGGTAGGAGGTTTTGGGGTCCCTAGGAGGAACTTCGTGACCTCAGCATGTCTTGGACAATCCTTCGTGTAGTGATCATCACCACAGATAAGGCAAGGATAGTGAGGTTTGCATTTATCCTTATCTTCAACAGGTTGTGTCTTGGTATTATAAGATTGCGGGTTGTTATTATTATCCTCCTTATTCCTACCCTTCCCTTTTTAAGATTTATTCTTACCAGTAGGAGTCAATTAAACGACATTCACTTCCAAAGTTTTACCAGTGGGAGGGGTGGGTGTCAGAGCAGTTTGAGCATTATAAGCATGGGATTTGGGTGTGGTGTGAGAGGTATGTGTAGATTGAGTTTGGGCATGGAAAGTACCTATCACATCATCAGTGGCATGAGAAGTTGTTGGGGTCGTTGAGATGGTCGTGGTAGAAGGATGAGGTGCATCAGGGAGTAGATCGTAAAGAGTACCCGTTTGTGAATAAACGAGATCGAGATATTGGGCACGACTGATCACCTATTATTCTGTGACAACTCCACCCATAGAAATGTCTTTAGATATGTCATTCATGAAGGATTTCATGAACCATTCTGTCAATAACTGATCAGGAAGATCGAGTTTGATTAGATGACGTCTTTTTCTCCACTCATGAATGTGATCAGAGATATGAGTGGCTTTACTTTGTGTGAAAGAACTCAAAATATCAGTCCCCATTTCATAACGGATTGGCAACTGGTAGTGAGTGAGGAAATCCATAGTTAGGGTATTGCAATCGGTGAAGAAGCCTCGTGGTAATTCTATATACCACTTCATAGCTAAACCCATGAGAATCCTTTGAAAAAGACGTAACCGAATGGAGTTGTCCATCAAAGAGTTGGATGAACACCAAAGGTGGAAAGTCATTACATGATTTTTTGGGTCCTCTCCTGGTTTACCATTGAACTTAGGAATGTCGGATGGGATTTTGGCTAGTATGATAGGCCAATGAGGAGAGTGACGGATAGGGTCATTCAAAATTCTAGACAGATCGGGGAGGTCCAAAGTGGACAAAAAGGGTAATTGTCTATTCACATGAGGGTACTAGTGACTTTGGGGAGGAAGTCCAATCGGTATACCAGTAGGACCGTAAGAATTTTGCATATAATGAAAACATCCGAGAAGATTCGGTCGTTGGTATGGAATAATGTAGCCTGTGGGGTTGGGTTAGTTAGGTATGTTCCCTTGGAAAGGAGTACTGGGCTGAACATTCGGGCCCCAAGTGGGATTAAAATAACCTGAATATGGTTGACCGTAGTTTTGGGGTACCGAAACACTGGTTTGAGAATATTTTCCCCCAAAGGGTTGTGGGTTAGCTTGAGGGTTCCAAAGGTGAGCTAACAAGTTTGATGCATTTGGTCCAAATTGTGAATTATACGTTCTAACCTAACAATGTCCTCCATAAGGAGGAGGTGCCTTAATTTGAGTTTTTCCCCCAGCATAAGATTTCCCCTGAGTGGGAATATGGTAACCAGAAGTGAATAGATGATGAGTGCTACCAATTGGATTAGAGCCACTAGGGCCAGATCCACCATGAAGAGTTGGATAAGACCCTCCGGAGAAGACTTGGGAAGGTGTGGGAACATAACCAACAGAGGTATTATGCCCAAGTGGTACTCCGAATGGAATTTGGGTATGGGTGGCAACAAAAGGATTCAAAGCGTGATACCTAAGAGGAAGAGAAGGGGTAGGTCTAGCGAAACGTGGTGTACCAATGGAAGCATGGTTAACTACTATATTCCTGGAAGGAATAGTCATAGCACGAGGAAGAATTGTAGAGTGGGTGATTTGAAAAGGGATGGTTGAACTAGGGCTAATTGACTGGGCTTTAGAGCTAGCAAAGAGATAGGTAGTTGTACTAGAAAAATGACCTAGGGAGACTGTGAGGAAGGCAGACATCTCGGGTAGCTTAGGGATGGTGGGTATATCTTCTCTTGCCTCTGAACCATAAAGGTATCGTACTATATGAGGTGGGATTCTAACTATGTTAGTAGTCCATAAAGGATCGTTAACTCCAAAAGTCCCAGTTAGAGTTCCAGAAGAAACAACAACAATTTCCCTAGTAGAATTCATTCAGAGAAAACATCTTTCATATCCAAGAGGGATGTGGAAAGCTTCCATAGAATTGCAAATAATTTAGAAACTTTCCAAAAGATGTTGAACTTTCCTCTTTTGTTGCATTGGTATCCTGGACTTTACTCTGTTAAGGAGATCCCTCTAACATGTGAGGGGGTATAGGGGTAGAATCTTCCATGTTTTCCAGTGGACGTCCCTGTACCCTGCACGAATGATGGGGAGGGTCTGTGTTGGCGAAACCAAAAAATCTATGGATAAAATCTATGTCCAACTAAGTAAACAAACAACACATGCTAGTAAAATCTAGGAATCAAAACTAAGCGAACAATACCTTCCTGTTTCAAATTCACTAGTTGGTGATGAAATCCAGCGTCACGATGTCAAGAAAAAAAGG
Source organism: Picea glauca (assembly GCA_000966675.3). Taxonomy (NCBI): domain Eukaryota; kingdom Viridiplantae; phylum Streptophyta; class Pinopsida; order Pinales; family Pinaceae; genus Picea; species Picea glauca. Next base: position 9,731 of record JZKD02S1596178.1, read on the forward strand.
GGTTGGGCTAGGGTGGAAAAGTTACATTGATGACCTGCTTAATAGACTTACACCCTGGTGCAAGATCCCACACATAATCGTGGGTATACCCTCCAAGGAGCCCAAGTGAGTCTAGCCAACATCAATTCCAAGTACCGTGGAGACTTTCCCCTCCACAGTCACCTTGTGTAAGAACCTAAGAAGATAGGCTACTACAGTTACCATGAACAACAGTGATGCCCGGGGGGGAAATCGGCGGTATGATCCACACGCAAGGGTAGGGTATCGATCCTGAA
>JZKD02S1596180.1:0-10005 GCA_000966675.3 Picea glauca
GATTATGACTTGGTTTTATTATCCAAATACGTTCAATATGATTGATCCAAAAATAATATTGGATTGCTACAAATAATTTTATGAGCAACAATAGATAAAATTTGGAAAGGCGTAAAGATCAGAAAGATGATTTTGCAGGACTGATTGCAGGCAAACCGTGAGGAATTTGAAGAAACGGTTGAAAACCCATTTCCCAAATGGACCCATTTACCTTTCAAGAAGCAAGTTTCCCAAAAAAATGCACGATTTGAGAGATATTGATGTCTCTTTATGAGAAAAATTTGAGGTGGAGAAAATTAATAGTGACACCCAGACTATTCATTCATTGTATAAAAATATGAGAAAGATCAAAGCCATGGGAGGGAATAATTAGAGAGGAGGATTTTTATCCTTTATCTTTTGTATATTATTTATTTTGTAATATTTTCTTCTTTTCAAATGGAGTAACGGATGGTTGGAATTTTGGGAGAATGGACGAGTATTTCCGAAAAAGAATATGAAATTCCATATTGCTTAATGGTTTTTGTCCTGTGAGTAAAATGGTTTTATTTTCATTATAATATCTTCATATTCTTTGAATAATTGATTATGCATTGATTTAAATTAGCTTTAGTCTATTTTATCAATACATGGTTAATTGCTATCATTTATGTATTAATTTTTTATTTTTTTTTATCTTTAAGGGTCTCTTATCTTAAAAATTCTTCCATGACTACAATATGGGCATGTGATTTTGAGAAAGAAAATGGGAAAGCAATTCATCTTTGGATTTAAACCTGTGTGATGCTTAATCCATTTCATTCTTTCATTATTGTTGTATTATGAGAATGTTATTATGGTTGATTTTAGCTTTAGCTCGTTATCATATGGTGTTTTCATACTGTTAAATGTTATATGTTGTCCATAATTTCTTATTCCATTTTTTATGTGTGATTGATCTATCATTTGATCATTTTTGAATTTATTCTTGATGTTAAATGTTGGATAAAATAAATATTCAGATCTGAGTTTTCTCTCATTCTTAAATATTGATCATCTTAAGATCATAAGATTTTTTAATTAGATGTATTTATGTTGTTATTAATTTACTCAAATATCAAATACTTCTTTGAAAGTATTCTGGAAGTGCTAGTATTGTTTTGTTATAGGTTTCTCTTAACAACAGTACATGCAGGAGCTCATACAACACAGGAAGATAAACTCATTTGATTGATCAATTAGAGATTAGTAGATGCATTCTTTTCTTTTATTTAGAATTTTTTATGAATGAAACAATGATTACATTAATTAGATTTGACTGTTTTTGTGTCACTATTTCAATCATATTCATTTAGTATTTATTTGTTTAATATCTTAAAAAAAAAAACCAAAACGAAGTGTTTTTCATATTTGATTCAAAAACCTTATCAAAGAATCATTTTCGCAGGATTTCATGCAAACCTTGTAACCTGTATATATATTGTTTATATTCACATTTCTTTTTAATAAACATAAGTCAGTAATATATCATTTGTTAGAATCATGGATTTTAGATTAGTTTCATTTCTTTTATTATTTTTAGGACTTTAGTTGGGTAGCAGAGCCCCTTAAACTCGTCAGAATAGGTTACACCAAATGGCTTGGGTTATTTAGACAACCTCGGACGTGATCTATTCTTCCAGTTGTCGGCAAGTCAAATTTGTCTGTCAACACAAAGCTTTCATCGAAATGAAAAGATTCCATCTTCATCTCTTTGCATAATTTTCGAGTCAGTCTAAAACACCATATTGTTCACACCATTCTCCTCTTGAGTAACAATAATCTTAAAAATAAAACGCATATAAAAATTGATTAGACATTTTTATATTTTCTGGTAGAAAACCTACATTAGATTAGTTGTAGGGCTTTGTAATAGGGGTAAAATATAACTTTCCAAATTTGCAAACAAACATAGAATCTTGCGTTAGAGAGCGGTGAAATCCACTTATTACATTTTATCCTAGGAAGCCCTTCTAACACAAGGTTCAATCATGAGGACACATTGAGACTAATAGAGTTACTCACCCTGCTTTGTTGGTCTTGGTGTAGATTTTGCGCATATTATGCGGGTCGCTTGAAGGTATGCACACAATGATGAGTGGAATCCTTTCAAGTTGATTTCGAGCTAGATACCCTACCTTTGCACATGTATCAGACTGTTGATTGTTTCCCTAATGATCACTATAGTAATTGGTAACATTAGTGACCTTTCTCTTTAGGGTCTTTTACATGAGGTGACTGTGGAGGGGAAATTCTTCACGGTACCTAAAATCGATGTTGGCCAAACTCACTCGGGCTCCTTGGAGGGTATACTCACGTTTATGTGTGGGATATTGCACCAAGGCATAAGTCCATTAAGCAAGTCATCAATGTAAATTTTTCACCCGCTCTATCTTAGCCCTTTCCTACTTTGATCTCACGACATTGGATTTAATCACCAACTAGTGTGATCACCGTGAGAAGGATTTGTTTGCCTTCTTGCTTACTAGATTTTTTATTGTGTGTTGTTTGTTTTCCCTAGTAGACTTTAGGTTGGATTTTTGTTTTTAATGGCGTCAGTTCCCATAATTACCAATGAAGAAACCTCTTCTCTAGGGAAACCTTTTTGTTTGGTACTCGTCACATCGCTACTTTGAGGGTTCCCAAGGAGACATGAGCCCCCACGGTCAAATTCTATGTCTCGGGAATTTTGAGTGAAAAATGTGTAGCATGGAAGAGGGGATGATGTGGGAGTCTAGAAGTCAATTTGTATATCATGGAAGCTCGAATGTTTTTTTGTAGGTCACAAAACAATGGAAGTGCAATTTAGAGACCGCCTACCCGGGAATCCGTGATAAAAAAAGTGGCTAGGTATGGAATGGCGAAGTGCTTGGTTGGAATCATGATATAAAATCATGAGTGAAAATGTGAACCTATGAGTCTGCGAACCCGCACAACTAGACATATTCGGTAAAATGACTAAGTAACCAAAAAGAGAGAGTAAAGGGGAAAAAGAAAGGGGAATTTGGTTAAGTATAGAAGAGGGAAAATAAGGGGATAAAAGAGAGTGGGAAAATAGAAAAGAGGAGGGAAATTTTCGTAAAAGGGAATTGGTCTCAAACAAGCCCCATTGTTGCAAAACCATCATTTTCTAGTCCAATATTTTATCTACTTATTTGTTTTATATCATGCTTGTACCATTAAAAAGGGTGTGAGCAAATGCTTTGTTGAATATTTTTTTTTATTGCAACTTGTGGGAGTAATTGTGTTCTTGATACATTCTTCAGTGACTTTGACATATTATCTTAAGTGTTAAACTTCCTACATGATGGGTTGTTATCATTAAAGATTAATAATTACATATCTAGAAATAACAATGATGAACTTGAATTTTAATATTGTAGTTGATTTCATAATCCCATTTGACTTGAGCCACCATATATCAATTTATTTATTTTTATTCGCGAAGAAGAAATTTGGTAATTTTATTAATAAAGTAAAAGTGATCAAATAGAGTCTAGTGGATGGACAACTAATAAAATGTTTCCTTTTGGAGTAAAGGAATCAAGGAATTGAAAGGGAAATAAGAGATTGTTTTCTCTACAAGATTGAGATGAAAATGAAACTTCTAGGCAAGGCCCCGACTACCACATCATGAATTAGTGTTCTTATGTTCTATATACATTATGAATAGAATTGAATGTTGGTTTGAAACTATCTGAAATTCATTTATGCTTCTATAGAATATTGATGGGATCGACACAATGCATTGCCATATAATTGTTCAATGCTCCATATTAGATCAAATTACTTGAGCCAATACAATATTCAAGAATTACGAGACTATCAAACCATGCAAATGAGAAGAGGTGATAAATCTAGTAAAGAATCACCAAGTAATATTTCAAGGTAAATTTTATAATAATAAATCTATAAAAAAAAATAGTGTGCAGTTTATATTTATCCATAGACATTAGACTGAGTTCTTTTCACTGAAGCAATGAACATATTTGTCATAAATATAGGTACAGTAGCTACAAAAAAAAAACATGCATACAATTATGTTTTGTTCCTCTAGTACGACAACATGAAGGAGCCATCGAGAAGATCTTGAACATGCATACAAAACTCATTACCATGCTTTTTTAGGAAGTCCTTGCACTCTTCTCCTTGGAACTTCAATGTTGGTTGTCACAATCTAAATATCTTGCAGAAGAAGTGAGGCAAAAAGGAAACATGAGAGTGGTTCCACAGTGGAATAATTCTTTGACTTGAATCAAGTAAACAAGACTCTTTCTCTTGATGTTGGCAACCTAGAGACATTACAAAGCAACACTGAATTGTACAAATAATAAGGAAAAGGCCCCAGTGAGAAGAGTTTCCAATCCACGACCACCACTGCCAAGAGTATGACATCCTGTAACATCGTTCCAATGACCCACCCTAATAGGAAAGCAACCTAGAATTCTTCAAATGTAGGAGGACATAAGAACCCTCCTTGTGGTAAAATTGATAGTTCTCACAAGATTCCTGTGAGGAAGAAGAGAAAAAACATTGCAGGGCAAGTGAAAGATCCCGAAACAGAAAGTGAGGACACACCAAGAGACCAACTCCTTACAGTCAAATACTTCAGGGACACAACCTGCATGAGCAATTTGATAGGTCCAAATTAATTCGTTATGGGAGGAAGGGGACCAAGAGACCCCCTCCTTATAGGAAAAGACTTCAAGGACACAGTTTGCACGGGAAATTCCATAGGCCCAAATTAGTCTGTTCTATGCATATGTAGATGAGTAGTAGAAATATGCCTTGCACCAATGGGATTTTTGGTCCTCACCCCCTAAGATGTTAATTGTATATCCAGAGAACAGGAGAGTGGTCCCACAATTGAATATTTATTTGGCTTGAAATATATCTTTGGGTGCATCAAGAGACTATTTCCTTATAGTGAAAGACTTTGGGGACATAGACTATATAAGGGACAAATCCAAAACCAATAAAAAACCCTAAAAATGAAAGGAAAGGATACATCTCTGAGGGAAAGGACCGCCATCTGAGCCGAGAGACTCAAACTCTTGAGCTGCAAAGAAACTATTGTGTTCAACATTGGTTTCTTTTCTGAAACTGCTTCCTTTGGTTTTGTCAAGGCCACCATTGTCGATCCCAGAAGTTCCCCTCATTATGGTTGATTTCAATTTGGGTGCATGAGTGGGAACAATGTATTCATTTCCATCATCCATCGTCATATCACCATTCATTAGTTTATCTTCTTACGGCTCGAAATGGACCGCATCAAACTCTACGTCAGCCATCAATGCAAGAGGGCAGGTTGTTTGAGCAGGGAGGTTTCGTTAGAATTCTTTGGCTTGAAATATATCTCATGGTGCACCAAGGGACCATATCCTTTTTTTATTCTAGGTGAAGGGAGATTGGTAGTAATAATATGCCTTGAAGCACTGGAACTTCTGGTCATCATGCCCGAAGGTGTTTACTGTATCTGGACAAAACTATTGTCAAACTGCTGCCATAAGTTAACTAGAATGTTTGTTTTCTTGAGATGATGTTTGAAATGAACATTTGGAAGGGATAATATAACACTCCACAAATCTTGGTTTAATGTGTATCAATGGGAGATATCCTCGAGCCTTTAGTTGATCGATGACAATCTCTACGGTTCGTGCATGATGAATTGTTACCATTAAAGCTTACTATTTGCATATTTAGATAAAAGTGTGAAGGTGGTGGTGACGACGAAGAGATATTAGGGATTGGAGATTTCGTGAAGCCACCAACCAGATGACGTGCAAAATAGATTGCATGATTCTTAAATGAACACTTGGAAAAGATAACACAACTCTCCATAAATCTTGGTTTAATTTGTATTAATGACAGATCTCCTCCAGCCTTTCATACATTAATTACAATCTTAATTGTTCCTACATGATGATCTATTAGCATTAAATATTAACAATTGCATATATAGAAAGAAGTGTGAAGGTGGTGGAGATGGAGAAGAGCGATTAAGCATTGGACATTTCATGAACCCACCAACCTACGAAAGATATTCCCAGAAATGGCCAAGTATGGAAAGAGGTCGGTCGGGATTAAAAATAGGGTCAGAAGTTATAATCAGGAGATGTGAGGGGATGATGGTCAAATTGTATTCTATGAGCTTTTGACTGCAAAATCTGTAACATGAAACAGGGCACAATGATGGATTTCGGCAGTCAATTTGTATATTGCAGAATTTCAGGCATTGTTTGTAGGTCATGAAACAATAGAAGCGCAATGTTGAGCAAGCATGGTTGGGAAGGAGTGATGAAAATAGTGGCCAAGTATGAAATGCAAATGAAGTTGGTCGAACTCTTGATATATAGGCATGAGACATATTCAGAACAGGGCATATTGACGGGATTGAAACAGGGCCACAAGTTATACTCCTGAGACATGAGGGCTCAATGTTCAAAGTGTATGGGTCTAAACTTTTGATTTCAAAATGTGTAACAAGGAACAAGGCACAATGAGGAACTTCAAAGGTCAATTAGTATATAGAAAAACTTCGGGTGTTGTATATAAAAGCATGAGACATTCAAAAAAATGAATAAGTAACCAGAAAGGGAAAGTAAAGGAGAAAAAGAAAGGGGAATTTGGTTATCAATTTGTAGATCGAGGAAGTCCAGGTGTTCTTTGCAGGTGGCGGAACAATGGAAAATCAATGTTGAGCTCGCCTACCCGAGAACCCGCAATCCAAAAAAGTTGTTGAATATGAAGCAAGGAAGCAGTCGGTCGGACTCATGATATAAAAGCATCAGTCAAATCTGAACATGTGAATCTGCCAACCCGTGCACCTAGACATTTTCCAAAAATCGACTAAGTAACCAAAAAGGGAAAGAAAAGGGAAAAAATAAAGGGGATGGAAATTTTTGGAAGCGGGAATTGGTGCTAAGAAAGCCCCATTGATGGTATTAATAGTAACTATGAAGCGCATTAAACAGGTGAATAGGCTCTTGAATCAAGGAATAGATAAAGTGAGTCATTCTTATAGTTTCCAGGATGATTTTTCATAAGAGAAGCATAAAAAAGCCATAGGAAAATCAATTTTGGGATGTTCAATTAAAATTATTTTGTTGTCAACTTCACCGTAAGTATAACAACGATGAATTTTAATTTTAATTTTCTATGGTTGAAATGATAGTTTCATTGGAATTCACATAGAATATATCCTTTTATTTCAAAATATTTCTAAAGATGAATTTTTGTAAGTTCATCGATCAAGTAAAAGTGCTAAAACGAGTCACATACTACATTTTCTTTAGAGATATTACATTAAAAGGAAAACCAAGTCATGTATATTCTTTAAGATCATAGAAAAAGAAATAAGATCCTGAATGTATCATTAATTTTCCAGAATGAAGCATACAACCAAGATCTAAGTAAACACAAAATGTATTGAAAGTAGAGTCACAAGGCAACGCATGAACACATAAGGCACCAAGGAAGATCCCACAAGGGTCGATAGAGCAGTACGCATCGACCTATGCATCAAACAATTTTATATAAAAAAACACATGCGGCATTGGTTTTCTCTTACATGTGGGATATGTTCCCATGAGAAAATAACCGGACCCATGAGAACCCTGAACTACAATAGAAATGAACAGGAAAAAAAGTTTTCCAAACACAAGACATCACAAAACCAATGGATATTGGGCATTATATCCCAGCTATAACCAAATCCCCAAATGGGCACCAAGAAACTTGTTGATTACTATTTTACCATGAAGCAAGATCATTATGGACATTTTCTTCTGATATTGCTATGTTCTATCACTACGAGTTCTAACAATGCCAAATTTCCAATATTATTGGAAATGCCTGATGGTTTTGTTTAGAGGAGCAAGCCATTTTGACGGTTCAAATGATGGGCATGATTTATTCACAATTGGATACATTGTATGGGGTTTGTCCTCATGTTATAACCCTAAATTTCTCCATACATGCATACCTGGATTTTGGCCCTCTTACATGCAAATTTTGCCAAGCCATCATTGAGCACCTCTTCTTAAAAACACTATTTTTGAAGATGTACACTCCCTGCACCACTACTGCCCATGTACAAATGCTTGTCGCAACACTATAGATCATGTATGTATGCTAGATGTACCATTACAACCCACATATACTTACAAAAGTTGCGAGGAATTCGTTGAGATTACGGGCTATTGGGTAGTTTCCTATATTTTTCCTATATTTTTAAATATTTCTTGTGGTTAATTTTGAAAGGGTTTTAGGCAAGTATTTAAGTTGTTGATCGGCCTGTTTGGTGTCTTTAGTCACTCCCTGTGATCCGCAGCGGGCCAGAGGTCAGTTTTAGTCTTGTCTGGTGTTTTTTTTATTCCTTTTCATTTTCTTTAAAGAAAAAGAAAAGGAATTTATTTCAAGTTTTTTGTTTGAAGCAATAAAAAAAAAATAGAAAAAGGAGTTCAGTTTTTAAGTTCTTTAACTGATTACATAGAATTTAAGTAGCTTGTAGTCAAGTGAAATTTCATTTTTAGTTAAAGATCTTGAAAATAGTTAGTTATGAAAATTTGGTTAAAGAGTTAGTTGCAAATCTTTATTGTTAACTAGAAGTAATTTTTCTTTCATTTTCATTTACTTCTCCTCTTTTTCATCTTTCAAAAAACATCACTAGTTCCACTACCATGTCCTTGAGTTAAAACAATCCATTTAAAAAGAACGCTAGTTAAAATCAATTAGACTTTATGTTTGTAGGGTCAACCAACTATTTTAGTCTAGAGCCTTGAATTAGGTTGGAGAGGAAACTCTTCAAGGCCGTTAAAAAAAAATTGGACTCTGAGTGAGGGAGTGTTAAAGTCTAGTGATGTGAAAGTTATCCATGACCCCTCTCTAACACAGGGGTTAAAAATGAACTCGCACGAGGAAAGGTAGTAGAGATAATCCCTCCAAAGTCAGACCAAACATAGTGGGGAACTCATATTGAGGACTTGTCATGGGATATTGTCAGTTGCATTTGCCTACAGATCTTCATGGACCTTGAATCCATTCAATATCCTTAGTTGTCTTCTGGACCACCTACTTTCGATACCCTCGATATGTTTTGGGATTGTTATCCTGCTCATTGTGGTCCAACCAACTATCAACTGTACCCGCATGGTGATTGTTTGTGAGCTGGAAACTCAGTTTCCTTTATTCTAGGGACTTACATGGGTGAATGTGGGGGTATACTGCGGTACCTAGGGTAGATTTCATGTAATGTACCTCATTATCACAAAAAAAAATAAAAAAATTGTTAGTTTATATAACTATTTGACAAAAGGGAAAATATAACTCTGTTATAAGATCGGTTATAAAAACTCTGTTCATAAATCCTCAAAGGAAAAACCTTTAAACTCCACTTACCACAAGAGGTCCCTTTCGCCTCCATTCAATTTACCTCTTTGTTTAATGGATCATGTATATAATATGGGTCTTATAACTCCTACTACAATTCACTCCTTTAAAATAATAAGACTTCTATAATTGTGTGCATGTCTACTTGGTTAATTTTAACCCTAGGCGACTTTACTTAGTTTCCCCACCATACAATTCATAGGGTCGTTTTTTTTTTACTATCAAGAAACTAGCCTATCCACTATGTCTCGGTTAATTAATGGTACTTAGTACTAGGTTTAATCGTAAAACAGTTACTACATCCAAATTCCAGTGAAAAATTCTTCCACTACGATCGAACTACTAACTCATGATAAAATCGAGGGAAGAAAGGGGTTTTTACTTCAGTCGAGTCGTGAAGGTTTTCATCGTGGCACTTCTTATGTGGAAGGAGAGGTCCATTTTCCAGGTCGTTAAGGCTTCGTAAGCTCTATTCATGGTAGGCCTGTGAGCTCCATTGAATTTACTGGGCTCTATACCCAAAATGTCATACCGGTTCTAACATTGTCACATGGCCCAACCGCCCTCCGCGCTCTCCACATTTACTCCGAGATGACA
>JZKD02S1596181.1:0-10005 GCA_000966675.3 Picea glauca
TTTTTTCTTATATGTCTTTAATAATTACATTCATTGGAAGCAACAATTTCCTTTGTTCTCCGGCTGTAACTGGAAGGAGGCTCCAACCCCCTATATTTTTAGGCTACAACCTAAGGGAAGCTCCATCTCCCCAATTCTTTGGCTACAACCTGAAGGAGGCTAAAACCCCCTATGTTCTTCAGCTACAACCGGAAGGTGGATACAACCACCTATCCTTACCCCATCCAAACCGCCCTAAAGTATAAATGTCAAATGTAGACAACATGTCACTATCACTGAATCAACTCTTTCACTATAATAATTGTCACTGAAACCATGTCCTAACATATACCAAACTTCTTCAAAACCTTCATGTAGATCCGTGACCTATCTATACTGCAACACGCAGGTATTCATGCATTTTCCTACCGCAACTCATGGATTTCTGTGCCTCTTCTTGTTGCAACTCACAAACTAGCACAAATCTGTGCTAGTATCAAAAATACTACCTCTGTCACTCCATTTGTGCCCCTATCTTAGTCTCTGTCACTGTTTGATCACTCTGTATCTTCTCACAAACTGGTTGATCTGATGGAAAAAATACCCATCTAATATCCAAATATATCTAACCCAACCATGTACTAGGTTCATACATATGTTTTACTGAACTCATTTAATATGCAAACCCCTTACATTAACCATACATCAAACCCTCACTTTCATGCAAACCCATCATGTACTGATAACACTATGTATCAACCATAAACCCTCAACCATACTCCAAATAACATAGGATATATCTTAACAATATGCTCAATCAAGTATTCCAACAACACACAACCAATACAATGGAATTTCATCTCTATAGATCTGTCTTGTACACAATATATCATACAACAAATCATCCATGAAGGACAAGATCTCAATCTCCCATGACCATATTAAAAAATTCACGAAGAATCTACTTTAGATAAGCATATAACATACCTTTTGTTACTGTAGATATCTATGTTGTACCTTCTTACGGTTAGATCTTTTTGCATCTTCTTCTCTGCTCAACAACATTTCACTAAAGATAGATATGATATTCCTTTTTAGCTTTGGCAACATATCATCACTTTGTCTTCATTAAACCTGTGGGTGTTGACGCCCAAAAGCGCAACATGGAATCCCTGCATGAAAATCAGTTGCAATTCATAGTATATATCATAATATACTAAATAGGTGGGACCCCTTTATGTGATTAATAATGATGAAGTATGCCTCATCTTTTTATGCACTCATGTCTATTTTGCAAAAATGACTGTACAGTTTTATTCGAAACCACTTTCCAAGCGAAATGGGAGAATGATAGGTTTATTGGCTATTTAATTTAAAGAGGAAAGGGAAAAGATGTTGTTTTAAGTGATCATCTTGGTTTATTCATGCTGCACATATATTTTCCCTATTGATTCAAACTACAAGAATGGGCCATATATAGTTATGGCATATTGCACTTATGATTTCTTGTTATTACCATGCACCATTGTTAAATTTTATAAGGTGGAAATCTCTCCCTAGCAAAGAATGTGGGACATAATATGTATTTTATGGTAAGTGTTAAGCATGCACATAAAACTATTGGGTTAATGGAAGGTGGAAAATTTGATTTTTATATTGAATTGTTATTTGACAACATAGTGGATTGTGCATTGGAGATTGGGTGCGCTTGTACTTGGATATGGTTGATGGAATTAATGAAATAAATGACGTGCAATTATTGAATGTCATTCTAACCCTACCTAGATGTCGCCAACCTCACTTGCTTCACAATTGTGTTGGTTGCTTTGACTGGTGTTGCTTCCATTTTGCTCGGCCTTGGAAGGAATAGTTCTTCTTATTGGTTTTCTGGCATTCTGCATACATGTATGATGGATCTCACCTATCAATTCATGAAATATAGCTTTGCTTAGAATAAAATCGTGAGGTTGGCTCTTAGATTTACTTGCAGACTGTGTGTGCTTCCAAACTATGTGAATTTCTTTTAACTAAAAGTTCCTCCCTGTTGACATTTAAATATTTCAAGTTGATGATAGTGTTCAAAAATTCTTTCTGCTTGGAATTTTTTTATTGCATTATGTCCAGAATGAATACTGCCTCTGTGCTATGATTGCTAACAAAATTTATGGCAAGGTTTTTTGGGTTTTCACTCATCTCTGGTCATTAAAATTCAAGGGTTTCATTTTCTCTATAAAATAAAAGAAAAGTTGTTTTTCTTAACAGTCTTAAGAAGACTCGTAGCTCCTTCAAATTACCTTTAAGTCTGTTGTGAATATATGCATGAATTTACTTTGCGCCCACCATGAAAATCTGTGGAATAGGTCTGTGTAAAGTCTATGTTAAGAGATGGTTAATTTTTGTTTGGGTACAAACCCTTTGTGAATGTTTCACCTTTGTGTTCGATCAGACCTCGATTCTTCCATTAATGTATGGAAATTACGAGTTTTGAAATCTGGTCTTGATGTATGTTATAAGTGATTAACCAGGCAGTGGGAAGATTTGATATTTGCATTAAATCTCGGTTCGTTGGTTGATTATCCACAGGGGTTTTGGTCAATTTTGAAAATTGTATAATGTTAAAATAAATGAACACCAGTTGCACATGGGTTTCAAACCCAGTATGTTTACACAACAATTATTTAAGGTTGTGATACCAACGTTGTATATTGAAGAGTTTTTGGCTTATGTTGTGTTCTCGGGCCCCATTGTGTGCTTGATGTAGTTTGGTTTTAATGGTTGGAATGACTCTGTTAATAGTCTATTATAAAAACTCTTCGAATAAAGGAAAAGGAAAAGTAAATAAAAGTTGTATAGTTAATAGTCTTGGAAGTTTCCTGGGGTTTTGAACATCTGTGTTTTGGATTTAAATTATGAAACAAAGAAAAAATTTGCCAATTATTTATTGATGGTGATGGTAATTTTTGGATATTATTGCCTATAATGGAACAATAATTTCTTTTTCCCCTTCCATGCTCTCACTTTTAGTGCATTATAAATCCCTAGCCTTCCCAAATACATTTTAAACATTCTGTGTTCTAGTATTATGAAATTTAAAAATCTTTTGGGAAAGAAAAATGATTAATGACAAAATAGAAAAGCTAGCTAATGACTGGTGTTTGAAAGTTGGATATGGATACAGTCTTTGTTACTCATGCATTGCTTGAAAAATATTCATTGTTTTTTTCCATCCATGCTACCATTTTTCGCACATTATAAATCCATCATCTTCCCAATAGCCCTAGTACTCCCTGCTCAAATGGTGATTGATTGTTGATTTTTAAAATGTTGATGGATGCATTGCATGTGCTTCTGTGCTGAATAATAGAGCCAACATTTTGATTTTATTTAGGTAGAGTATTGATGCATGGATTGTTAATATTTTTTCATGACATGTTGGAATATTGCTTCAGGATGAGCTTCTTTAGCAAAAGAAATAATGGCAGAGGCAATAGAGGCAGAGGAAATTAGTAGAGGGGTCATAGAAGGCCTCAATTTTCAATACATTTTGATGTTGATCCACATGAGTTAAACCAACTCTTTCTAGTTGTATTCTTTAACCTAGTTGGCCATGGGATTCTCCAGCCCCGAGTTGAGAGACCCCCATTCCAACCACATCAAAAATTTTCTAGTATATGTTTTCCCCCTCATGTGTTTATGCAGTCGAAACCATGTGCAAATGATGGTTGGAAAGATATCGTTCAACATCTTGCCACTCATCACCATGGTTTTCCTAGTACGTCTTTGTCGTTACCCCCTCCTCCACTGCCAAAAAATCCAAATCCCCAAGATGATCATGGTGTCTCTCCCATATAGTCTTCTCATGCTAGTAAGAGGATAAAAAATGATGTTCCCAAGCCTGAGAAAGATAAAGGAAAAGGAGTGGCCACTCCCTCCAAGTCATCCAAGGATTCCTCTGAATCTGTGTCTTCACGTCTTCATCTTAAAGATGAATGTTCTCATGTTATCAATGCAATCCAACCTCAAGGTTCCAATCAGCCTAAGGTTGTAACAAAAAGATAAAAATAGGATAGCAGTGAAAGGAGGCCAAATGCCTCTCACAGTAAACACAGTTTTTAATGATGATTAATGTTATTTTCTATTTTTAGGAGAGTCTTTTTACTTTGACAATTTTTTGGACAACAAGCATATATTTAGGCATTTTTTTGAAAAACATGGATATAATACTATTTTTGGATATGGTCATATTATATTTTGTTGATATTGAAATATTTGATCATAAATATGGGAATCAGAGTTACAAGGAGGATATTTGAATCAAATGATTGGGTTTTTATATTTCATGTTTAATGATTATTAAAAGAAATAAATGGGAGTCATGAGGGGTCCCACCTAATTAGTTATTATTTAGTTAGAACCTTATTTAATATATATTATTATTATTTGTCTCAACCAATTAGTTAATCTAATTAGGCTTAACTAAAGAAAGGTAGTTTAACTACCATGACTTATTGAGAAGGATTAAAATCTCAATCAAATGAAGAGACAAACGAGAGAAAATAGAAGGAGAACTTCAACCATAAGGTTTTCTCTATACTAGTGAGGTACTTTCGTCTTTCATTCATTATGAGTTTACTAGAAGGCTTAACCATCTTTATGACAACAAGGTCTTATTGAAGGAAACAAGATTCAAAATTGAATCACATATTTCAACAGTTTTTTTAAAGGTGTATGATTTATCTTTGCAGTCTGTGTGTTCTTGTCTATTTATGAATTAAATTTTATGACTGATAAAGAATAATTTGTAGAGTCAAGTGATAGCATTTTGTGGAAAGTTGATCTAGATCTTTAAATTCAATTTTGTTTTGTTGTCAGAGTATTTTTGTATGGTGCCCATCGGAGGATTCTAAATCTGAATTTGGTCCATACCCTCGCAGGGGTTTGTAAAGAGAATTCAGTCTTGTATCTCAGAATGAAATTAACACAAAAATCAATTTTCTGATTTTGGTCTCACATATGTATTTTGGTGATCTGGTTCATTTTTTTTTGGAGCAATTTATTAATGCAAAAGAATAAGAATAAGATTAATGCATTTTATTAATGCAAAAGAATAATATTAATGCAGCTTATTAATGCAAAACAATAAGAATAAGATTAATGCAGTTTATTAATGCAAAAGAATAAGATTACAAAGAGATTTTACAAGAGAGTTTCTCACAATTGATCATCGTAAAATGACCCTCCATGCTTTTAAATAGAGATCATGGACCAATCGGGTGTTAAGCCATGGATTAATGGTCATTAAGATCGAGGAGAATATGAACTGTCGAATCACTCTATGTTGGGAACATATTGTGACCATCGGATTTCCTAAATACAAATGCATACTAAAGAAACAAACTTTTACCTAACGACACATTAGACCAAGTAGATCTTAACTAACTCCTAAGTGTCTAAATATCCTAACATCCTCCCTCAAGAACAACTTGGGATAATATTGAATGATTTACAATAGTGACACAATATAAGAAGGAAGGAGGCATTAGATCCTATCCCCCCTTAATGAAACCTTCCTAAACCCCTAACATAGATCGAAGTTTGGAAAACTTTGCTTCTGTAAGAGACTTTTTGAAAATGTCTGCAACTTGATCTTTTGTAGCGAAAAAGAGAACTTCAATAACTTGATCATGAATGAGCTTTCTGATGAATTGCATGTGTAGATCTATGTGATTGCTACGTTGATTTTGAACTGGGTATTTAGCGAGCTTGATGGCACTCTGATTGTCACACCAAAGGATGGTCAGATGTTGCTGCTGGAATCCAAATCATGAAAGGAGTTGTCAAAGCCACAAGGCTTCCTGACTTGCATTTACCATTGCTCGGTACTCTGTTTCTATTGAAGAAAGTGCAATAGCATGTTGTTTATTACATGCCCAAGTGGCAGGTCCTAAACCAAGGCTGAAAACATAACCTGCAGTAGACTTCTAATCATCAGGGTCGTCATCCCAATATGAATTAGTGAAACCAACCAATAAAGGACCCCCCCTGAATTGCAATGTATCTTGAATTGAATTGTACCATGGACATACCGAAGTATCCTTTTATCTGCTTTCCAATGGCTTTCATGGTGTGTTTGCATATACCGAGAAACAAGACCAACTGCAAAGGAAATATCAAGATGGGTATGAGTCAAGTATAAGAGGAGACCAACTAACTGACGGTACAAGGTGGCATCAACCTCAAGAAAAGTACAAGTGGCAGCTAGATTGACTCCATACTGGAAGGGAGAAGGGGTTGGTTTACAATCGTCCATGTGAAAGAAATGAAAAAGGTCACAGGCATACTTAGACTGTGAAAGAAAAATTTCTTCATTGGTTTGCAAAACTTGGAGGCCAAGGAAATAGTGAAAAAAGCCTAAGTATGTCATTTCAAATTTCTTCTTAAGGTTGGTTTTCACGTGGTTTAAAAGTTTTGAGTCACTAGTAGTAAGGATAAAGTCATCAACATAAAGGACAAGGATTATGAGATGGATTCATACTTTCTTGGTATAGACATTAGGATTAGAATGACATCTAGAGAATCTAGTGTCAATAAGAAAGTTGTCCATTTTGGCATACCAAGATCGGGGAGCTTTCTTAATACCATAAAGACATTTCTTAAGGCAACAAACAAGGCTAGAGTCTTTCTTTACATAGCAAGGAAGTTGTTCCATGTAGATTTATTCTTGCAAATATCCATGCAAGAAGGCGGATTTAACATCCATCTGATGGACCTCCCATTTATGTGAGGAAGCAAGGGCAAGAACAACGCGGATGGAATTCATTTTTTCTACAGTGGAAAAGGTTTCATTATAGTTAATTCCTTCAACTTGGGAAAATCCTTTGGCAACTAACCGAGCCTTGTGTCTTTCAACACTTCCATCTGATGCATACTTAGTTTTGTAGACCCATTTACATCTGACAATTTTTCTTCCTTTTGGAAGAGGTACAAGATCTCAAGTATCATTTTCCATTAAGGAACACTAATCTTCATTCATTGTTGTATCCCAATCTGGATGACCTGAAGCTTCAAGTCTCTAAAACTTGAGCCAAAAGAGAAGAGGCTCGTTGGAACTATGAACATGTTTGATGTTGATCTGAAGGATTACCGATAAGATCACCAATTGCTTCTTGTGTTGAACTGACCCATCTAGGAAGCGGTGGAGCTAGTGTTGGTTAAGGTTCAAAGGAATCATTGGGAGGAAGGTGAGAAGGCGGAGGTGGATGTTCATCCTCACTGTCATCATCTGAAGAGGAAAACATAATAAGAACAGAATAAGGCACAAACATTGAACATGGCTCGTAGGACGAAAAAGGCACAATCGTCAAATTAGGCTCTCAAGCCAAGAGATTTTCATCAAATTTAACATCTCTTCTAATAATAATTTCATTGCAATGTGGTTGAAGAAGTCTATAACCTTTGACATCTTCATAATAACCAACTAATATACACTTATCACTTTTAGGCTGCACTGCTTTCTTTTTCTCGTCGGGAATGTGAGCCCATGCTATACTTCCAAATACAAGGAAGTGACTTACATCTGGTTTAATTTTAGACCAAGCTTCTTCTAGTGTTATATTTTTAAGAACCTTTGTGGGAGTGTGATTTACTATATAATTTTCACAGTTGATGGTTTCCACCCAATACTTTAGACTTAATCCCTTAGATTGGATCTTACAATTAGCCATTTCTTTTAATGTGTGGTTCTTTCTCTTAGCAACACCATTTTGTTGTGGTGTATATGGAACAATGTGTTACATTTGGATGCTCTATGTAGTGCAATAACTTGTAAAATTATTGTTCACATATTCGCCTCCATTATATGTTCTTAAACTTTGAATTTGATGTCTAGATTGCTTTTCTACAAGGGCGTTGTAGGCAAAAAAAATTGCTCTTAAGTTTTAAGAAGTAAACCCAAGTACGTCTGGAAAAGTCATCAATGAAAGTTAAGAAATACTTGCACCCATAAAAAGAAGGAGAAGAAAGTGGAACACACCAATCATTGTGAACAAGATGAAAAGGGCCCAAGGCGTGCCAAGAGGCACATTTTTCAAAATTGTCCCAATGATGTTTGTCGAGAACACAACCGACACAAACACCATCTCTGCATGAAATAGGAGGAAGACCAGTCACCAACTGTTGATTACATAGTTGTTGCAGTGAGCGATAGTTTATATGACCAAACCACTCATGCCAAAGTTTGCTCAAGTCATCGATATGAGAAACAAAAATTGAGAAAAAAGATGATGACCCAAAGTTGTCAAACTTGTACAACCTAGTAATATCATCAGAAATTCCAGTTGCAAGAACATGCTTAGGATATTTTAGATCCTTGATTACAACTTGGTTAGGTGAAAACTCGACGGCTTTACCTTCACCTAAATGAGTGATTCAATATACTGATAGAAGGTTAGAAGAAAGACTTGGAACACATAATACTGTTGGATCATGTTGTCATTGATGCCAATGGTTTGATTGATTGATGTCAAGTGATTGATTGATGTCAAATGATTGATTGATTGATTGATGATTGATGTAATATAATATGTATTTTCCTTGATGAGAATGCATAGATGAAGATGGATCAATNATGATGCATTGTTGGAAAAATGTATAGATGACTCATTATTGTCTTATCATGATTGATAAGGTGCACAAATGGATGAACTCCAAAGTGGTCCCCTTATGGTGAAAGCCCTTGTTGTTCCTGAGTTTACACTTTAAGGATGTAAAGTATACCGTCAAGGCATCCGTAAATGTTTTAAGGAATAAATTGAAAATAAGAATTGAAAAGGAAGGGTGAAGCAGAATCAGTGTCTCGACTATCTTCGTCTAGCTTCCTGTTGTTCTTGGATGCTAATATCTCTCTCAATAGCAACCCATGAACGTTCTAATTCAACCCGGTTACTTGTTGTTTGTAAGATGGTATTAAATAGACTCAAGGCAATACTAGTTTGATCTTGACGGCTAGGTTCAATGTTGGGTTGTATGCTACTTGGAACAGTCATGGAGAATAAGATTTTATTTAATTGTGAAAGAATTTTAATCAAATTTTACTTCAAACTTTCCAGAGATGAGAATAGGAAAAACAATTTTGAAATTTAAAACGCTAACATAAATACATTCGACGTTGTTTCCTCGATTTGTAGCAATTTGAGAATTATAAAATAATATATAAGTACTACAGAAAAATATGAGGCTTTAATCAAGAAAGAATCTCATATTTCGACAGATAATAATGAAAGAAAAGGAGGTTTCTAATGAAAATGTAAGTATTAAGGTTCAAATGATTAACAAGTCTTGAAATTACTGATAGCAATTTCAGAGGAAAAGCTGTAAATATTTTGATATCCAAACCAATCTGAACTAGAAATCAAAGATACAGATAACTTCAAATTGATTATTCATTAGAAAAAAATTGAACGAAAAATACAATAAAGTATAGTAAACAGGGTTGAAGAACACATAGCTACAAATATGCAGGATTCAGAATCTCGTTTGTAATGTATATTATGATGGATTGGAAAACTGTTAATACAATCGGCTCTCTCCAAAAAGAAAAACCCTTTCTCCGTCTTTAGAAAATACATTTATACATTTTCATCAAAATTTACTTGTTGGTGACTAACCAACTTCCTAATATTACGGTTACATATAAAAACAATGTCAACCGTTTACATTTTCTTTCTAATTTCTAATGATAAAAAACATTTAAAAAAAATGTTTTTAAGCTTGCGTTGACGAACTTCCTTTCTCCGCTTCGATACACTAAACACACTTTCCCAAAAATTTCACAAAATTTCTGGGAGCATCTGGTATCTCATTTGCTTCAAACAAGAAAAATATTTTATGTAATTCAGGCAAACGATCTTCTATCATCTTCTCTGTGAACTTAACAGTTTGCAACTTTAGGTTCGGTGTCACCATCCATTTGTTGATTTATGTGATATTGATTAATTTAATTTTTGGAATCTCTATCTTCATTTCCTC
>JZKD02S1596182.1:0-10005 GCA_000966675.3 Picea glauca
TGTGCCAACATATTGGAGCTTTACAACTCCCCTCTACACCATATCACGAATGTAGTGATACTGGATTTCTATGTGCTTCGACTTATCATGGAACACAAGGTTCTTCGTCATCTTTATGCAACTTTGGTTATCACATAGAATCACAGTTGCTTCCATCTCCAAATCAAATAGACATGTCAACAACTTCCGAAGCCATATGGATTCACAACTAGCGGAACATGCAGCAATGTATTCCGCTTCTGTCGTGCTGAGAGCAATACTGGATTGCTTCCTACTCTGCCATGAAGTCATGGCTGACCCCAGACTGAAACAACATCCAGAAGTGCTCTTTCTGTCAGAAACACTTCCAGCCCAATCTGAATCAGTATAACCAACCAGTCTGAAGTCATGATCTCTATTATAACAGAGACCAAAGTCAAACATATCCTTAAGGTATCTCATCACATGTTTTCCAACAACAAGGTGAATACATCTAGGCTCTACAAACACTGACTCAAGGTGCTCACAGCAAAACATATATCTAGCGTGGTATTCGTCAAATACATCAATGATCCAATGATCTATCTATACAGCGTAGCATCAACCAATTCTGACGAAGTACCAAACAAGAGCTTCAACTTTATTTCCATGGGTGTGTTCATCGCTTTACATTCCAACATATCAAACCTCTTAAGTATTTCAACTACATACTTCCCTTGGTTAAGGAAGATCTTCTCTGGGCTCTGCCAAACTTCAAGACCTGAGAAATAATGCATCAGGCCTAGGTCTTTCATCTCAATTTATGCAGTGAGCTTCTTCTTACAATCTGTGATGAGATTTTTTTCTCCCATCAAGAATAAATCATCCACATACAACAACAATATAACTGGCTCACCATTCATAACCTTGAAGTAAAGGTTAGAATCAGCTTTACTCTTGGAAAAGCCCAAGCTCGTCAAGAAACTGTCAATTCTTCCATACCAAGCTCTAGGAGCTTGCTTCAATCCGTACAAACCCTTCTTCAACCTGCAGACATGAGTCTTTCTATCTTCAACTTTAAACCAAATTTTCACATCTCATTGTACCAACCTGGTACACTTGCTCAGCTGCAACTTAATATGCATAATCATGTGCCAGCTCTACAAAGCACTATATGTCTTACTGTCTGAGAGCATGTCCTCTACTCTTTCTGCAACTGTTCCTTCTAGAACTGGGATTTTGCACCTACAACTACTCTGAAGTTGAGAAGTTGTTGCTCCATTCTCTTTGTGACTGTTGAATTCTGAAAGTAACTCCTCTACTCCATCATCGCAGCAACTTCATCTGAACCTGAGAGTGGCTCAATAACTGATACTGAAAGTATCTCTTCTTCTTTCATGGAGGTAACTCTATCTGCTATTGTAGTCATGTCTCCATGACCCAACTAATGTACTGCACCAGCTGGCACTCAATTTTTAAATATGGGGATTGCTCCCCCTGCATCTCATACTATATATGAATCATGTTTATTCGGGTTGTCTTCACAAATATTGGAACTATTTCTTCGATTACTAGAGTAAGTGTCTCATCATAGTCTTCTCCCTCTTGCTGGGAGAATCCTCTGGACACAAATCAGCTTTGTACATCTTTTATCTGCAACATGCTTGATCTGTTAGATCAATCTTGGAAATCAACACTGACTTCCCTTCTAGTCTCACGGAAAAATCCATATCCCAATCCTTCTGACTGGCTTCCTTCTCTGTCACTGAAACAAGGGAATCTTCACAGGAGATTTCATGTCTCCTAGAGGTCTCTGAAGCTACAATCTAGTCTTCTCAACTCTTGGCATCTGTCTGGAAGATGTCTCCTTTTCCCGTCTGATCCTCTCTGAGATCATGCTCACTTTGTTCTCAATTTCTTCTGAGTCTACAAGGACTTCATAGTCTATAGAAGATATACTTGGTGTTGAATACCAAGTTTTAATATGAAAAGCTAAGTCAGACTTCAAACGAATTTTGTTTCCTGTCAAGGCGGCTTCATTATCCTTTGAACAAGTCTATTGTGAGTTCTTGCTCTAATGTTTGGTCATCTTTGGAGCCTTCTGCTCCTTACAATCAATCTTCATATGAGATACTATGGATCTCAAAAATAGCTTCTTCTTCATCTTCTTAGGTACATGAATGTATATGGTCATGTACATAGTCTGCTTCATGTCTCATCTAATATGTTGCCTTCTGCAACCTTCACTACGGCTTCCTCAGGGTTATCACCTATGACTTGAAACAAGGTCAACAAAACAACAAGCAAGAATAATATTCTTTTGATAATAATAATAAGATAGTAGCACGAATAATCGTCACAGTAGCTCCTTTAGAGCTATCACTTGTGACTTGCCTAAAACAAGGATCAAAAGTAAGAAATACAATACGAAATGAGATCAATGTTGTGTTCAATCATTCCTCCATGGTTATCTGAAACCACAACAAGAAATTTTCTCCTAGAGGAGATGTTAGTTGTATCGGGTAAATGATTACAATAAGCATTTGTCTCAATATGCTCACATGCTACCAAGTATAATACTTTTCAAAGACTGCTACCTCAACTATAGTGTTTACTTGTAATGAGGTAGTTTTCAAACTTGACATGTGCAAGTTTGAATCTTATCAACTTAATTAATCAAACCTGGGACCTGGAGTCTTGTCCTCAAGAATGAGTGTGTTGCTTTTCTTCAACCTGTCTTTTGTACTGAGATAAAATGATTTCTTAACAGAAATCTAAGTTAGACTCTAGAGAATAAACTCAACTTTAATCTATCTAATACCTTGACTTTAATCTTGACCAATGGTTAGTATGATGGCCATAGCTTCAACATACAACCTAGATGTCATAAAAAATAGATGCATATTAAAAATGATCAAACCCGGGGTGCATTATTCCTCTAGATGTGTTGGATCTGAGATCCTTCTGGATCTATGAAAAAAGATCACTTTTCCTGCAAGTACCCTTTAGAATAATAATGTATTTTAAAACATATGTAAGTACATACCTTTGACAATATCTTGCTAGGGTAAGGTGTACTAGGACAGTAAGAAAACAGTCCCAACACTTCACAAAGACTTTCACTGCAATCGGTACTGCAATTGGTGCTGCAAGTACAACTGTAACTATTACTGCAACTGCAATTGGCACTGCAACTACAACATAGGGTTTTATGAGGAAACCCTAATCTTTCAACTTTCAAATTTTGGAATTCTTATCAAGGGACTAGATGCGCTGAGTTGAGGCGAGTATGCTGGAGCTATCAGATTTCAAAAATTTCAATTTTTACCCCATGGAACTGAGCTTGCGCAAATCTGGACTGGTACTTTTGGTACTCGTTCTAGTTTCCTGGTTTTCTGGTACGAGTGAAAACTAGGGTTTCACTTTTCAGAGGCTCTGGCCACTGAAAATGTGCGCTCAAGCTGCCAATGAGTTCGCTAGGCTAGGGCGCACTTCCCTAGATGGTTTTTGGGTTGAAATTCCCTTCCTACAAAAAGCCTTAATTTTCTTGTACGACAACAATGACATTTTTGGTTACCCAGTGAAAGGTGATCTACTCAATTTAGATCTAATACCATCTTAATTTTAGAGTTGCTATTAACTTCTTTTCAATTTACTAGACAATAATAGCATAAGTAGAATCACTGAGAGAAACACAATCACAAGGTACACAACATTTTATCTTGGGAAACCCTCATGGGAGAGAAAACCCAGCAAAAACTTCCTTAATATAGATTGTCAATATAATGCGAAGATAAAAGACAAGACCACCAAGAAATAACCAAAACTGAGCATGCGCCTCTCTCTCCTTCTGAAAACTGCAGCTATCTGCCAAAAGATGTGCACTACAAGAGTGGTTGAGTGAGTGTGAGAATGAGGCTTCATCCTCTCTTGTTTATACTAGCTGGGAAGCGCTAGGGTTGTGTCTCTTCACCAAGCTCGGTCGACTTCTTCAACTAGTGGCTAAAACCACTTTAATTAGCCCTAGGGGCCGACTTCTCGATTAGCACCATTTAATTAAAGTTTGACCAATCCACAAAAAGGGATTTCGTCATACATAAGTCCCGACACGATCAATCCACAAAAGGGGATTGATCTACTTAATAATAACTTAATTATAATTAGAATATACTTCGCATTTACAATATTTCAGCAGTTTTGTAGCATCGAGAGGTACTCCCACATTGGCCTTGGTGTCAGGCATGTGGAAATCATTGTTGGCACTCACATTGCATTTTTCATTTTTGTGAAACCCTTTGTATATTGAGCTGAGGTTTAGTTGGGGCTTCACACCCACATGGAAGAATAAACAATTCTAATTTAATGTTGAGTTTAGAAGGGGTTCCTAAACTCACTCATTAGACTCCTATAAAAGAAGAGGCAATGTGAGGAGACGCTCATCATATCTCATTTGTGACATTATGGAATTGGCATAAGTGAGTGAGCACTTGTGCCAAGGAGATTGGGAGGCAAAATTTCCTCAAGGAAATTATTCACTTTGGGAAATCTGTCCTAGTGTTTCTGTTCTTCTTTTCTGAATTTTTCAGCCAAGAGAGAGAGGCCACACATGTGAGAGGAGCAGCAGTAACAGGTCGTACAGTCCGTACAAGTGATGTCATGGTCCGTACAATTTGTATCGGCCATACAGGTGATGTATGCAGTCATACATTCCGTACAGGTGACGTCAACAGGCCGTACAGCAGGTTTGCAAGTTGGAAGGGTTTTTCCGGAATTTGCTGAAAGTTGTAATTTTACCAGGACTGTTTTTGTCCTCAAAATTCTCAAATCTGAAAATTTTACAGAACAGAAATTTTGTGTCTCTTGTGCATGGTTGTTTTCTATTTTTCTGTCATAACTTCAATGTAAAATTATTCAGTGATAACAGCCCTACTTTACTGTTTGAAGTCACTTGGAGGTAATTTTCAGATCTGAAATTGAATGCATTAAATTGCCATTGAAAATTTGACACAAACCCCATCCACTTGGACACTGAATCCTAGGAGTGATCTTTGGGCCCAACATGTCTCTATCTACTTACATGAAAAATGTTGCTTTAGTTCTATGTTTATGGGCTTCCATGCCTGCTAGATTATGGACTCTTATTACCGTTAGCTTTTAGACATTAAGGACATTTTTCAAACTACAGCGCATCTTGGCACAACGCTACTTTTCTACAATTCTTGGACCTTGTTAAAGATGACAATGCCTATATTTTTCGGCTTGCATTCAGAGTGGTAGGCCTGGTTCTTAGGGGCCTCAACCTCTACTGACTTGTGCCATTTACCATTATAATAATAGAATAGACTCTCACTTCCCAAAAATACAAATTTTACATAAAAAGTATCTTTTCCATATCAGCAGTTTCACACATAGAGATAAAATCCCAAACAATGCTTCCTTGTGTTTAAGACTATGAAACAGCAATACCNGAGCTTCTTCTTACAATCTGTGATGAGATTTTTTTCTCCCATCAAGAATAAATCATCCACATACAACAACAATATAACTGGCTCACCATTCATAACCTTGAAGTAAAGGTTAGAATCAGCTTTACTCTTGGAAAAGCCCAAGCTCGTCAAGAAACTGTCAATTCTTCCATACCAAGCTCTAGGAGCTTGCTTCAATCCGTACAAACCCTTCTTCAACCTGCAGACATGAGTCTTTCTATCTTCAACTTTAAACCAAATTTTCACATCTCATTGTACCAACCTGGTACACTTGCTCAGCTGCAACTTAATATGCATAATCATGTGCCAGCTCTACAAAGCACTATATGTCTTACTGTCTGAGAGCATGTCCTCTACTCTTTCTGCAACTGTTCCTTCTAGAACTGGGATTTTGCACCTACAACTACTCTGAAGTTGAGAAGTTGTTGCTCCATTCTCTTTGTGACTGTTGAATTCTGAAAGTAACTCCTCTACTCCATCATCGCAGCAACTTCATCTGAACCTGAGAGTGGCTCAATAACTGATACTGAAAGTATCTCTTCTTCTTTCATGGAGGTAACTCTATCTGCTATTGTAGTCATGTCTCCATGACCCAACTAATGTACTGCACCAGCTGGCACTCAATTTTTAAATATGGGGATTGCTCCCCCTGCATCTCATACTATATATGAATCATGTTTATTCGGGTTGTCTTCACAAATATTGGAACTATTTCTTCGATTACTAGAGTAAGTGTCTCATCATAGTCTTCTCCCTCTTGCTGGGAGAATCCTCTGGACACAAATCAGCTTTGTACATCTTTTATCTGCAACATGCTTGATCTGTTAGATCAATCTTGGAAATCAACACTGACTTCCCTTCTAGTCTCACGGAAAAATCCATATCCCAATCCTTCTGACTGGCTTCCTTCTCTGTCACTGAAACAAGGGAATCTTCACAGGAGATTTCATGTCTCCTAGAGGTCTCTGAAGCTACAATCTAGTCTTCTCAACTCTTGGCATCTGTCTGGAAGATGTCTCCTTTTCCCGTCTGATCCTCTCTGAGATCATGCTCACTTTGTTCTCAATTTCTTCTGAGTCTACAAGGACTTCATAGTCTATAGAAGATATACTTGGTGTTGAATACCAAGTTTTAATATGAAAAGCTAAGTCAGACTTCAAACGAATTTTGTTTCCTGTCAAGGCGGCTTCATTATCCTTTGAACAAGTCTATTGTGAGTTCTTGCTCTAATGTTTGGTCATCTTTGGAGCCTTCTGCTCCTTACAATCAATCTTCATATGAGATACTATGGATCTCAAAAATAGCTTCTTCTTCATCTTCTTAGGTACATGAATGTATATGGTCATGTACATAGTCTGCTTCATGTCTCATCTAATATGTTGCCTTCTGCAACCTTCACTACGGCTTCCTCAGGGTTATCACCTATGACTTGAAACAAGGTCAACAAAACAACAAGCAAGAATAATATTCTTTTGATAATAATAATAAGATAGTAGCACGAATAATCGTCACAGTAGCTCCTTTAGAGCTA
This sequence comes from Picea glauca, assembly GCA_000966675.3. Taxonomy (NCBI): domain Eukaryota; kingdom Viridiplantae; phylum Streptophyta; class Pinopsida; order Pinales; family Pinaceae; genus Picea; species Picea glauca. The sequence continues at coordinate 6,976 of JZKD02S1596182.1, forward strand.
TCACTTGTGACTTGCCTAAAACAAGGATCAAAAGTAAGAAATACAATACGAAATGAGATCAATGTTGTGTTCAATCATTCCTCCATGGTTATCTGAAACCACAACAAGAAATTTTCTCCTAGAGGAGATGTTAGTTGTATCGGGTAAATGATTACAATAAGCATTTGTCTCAATATGCTCACATGCTACCAAGTATAATACTTTTCAAAGACTGCTACCTCAACTATAGTGTTTACTTGTAATGAGGTAGTTTTCAAACTTGACATGTGCAAGTTTGAATCTTATCAACTTAATTAATCAAACCTGGGACCTGGAGTCTTGTCCTCAAGAATGAGTGTGTTGCTTTTCTTCAACCTGTCTTTTGTACTGAGATAAAATGATTTCTTAACAGAAATCTAAGTTAGACTCTAGAGAATAAACTCAACTTTAATCTATCTAATACCTTGACTTTAATCTTGACCAATGGTTAGTATGATGGCCATAGCTTCAACATACAACCTAGATGTCATAAAAAATAGATGCATATTAAAAATGATCAAACCCGGGGTGCATTATTCCTCTAGATGTGTTGGATCTGAGATCCTTCTGGATCTATGAAAAAAGATCCCTTTTCCTGCAAGTACCCTTTAGAATAATAATGTATTTTAAAACATATGTAAGTACATACCTTTGACAATATCTTGCTAGGGTAAGGTGTACTAGAACAATAAGAAAACAGTCCCAACACTTCACAAAGACTTTCACTGCAATTGGTGCTGCAACTACAACTGTAACTATTACTGCAACTGCAACTACAACATAGGGTTTTATGAGGAAACCCTAATCTTTCAACTTTCAAATTTTGGAATTCTTATGCTGGAGCTATCAGATTTCAAAAATTTCAATTTTTACCCCATGGAACTGAGCCTGCGCAAATCTGGACTGGTACTTCTGGTACTCATTCTAGTTTCCTGGTTTTCTGGTACGAGTGAAAACTAGGGTTTCACTTTTCAGAGGCTCTGGCCACTGAAAATGTGCGCTCAAGCTGCCAATGAGTTCGCTAGGCTAGGGCGCACTTCCCTAGATGGTTTTTGGGTTGAAATTCCCTTCCTACAAAAAGCCTTAATTTTCTTGTACGACAACAATGACATTTTTGGTTACCCAGTGAAAGGTGATCTACTCAATTTAGATCTAATACCATCTTAATTTTAGAGTTGCTATTAACTTCTTTTCAATTTACTAGACAATAATAGCATAAGTAGAATCACTGAGAGAAACACAATCACAAGGTACACAACATTTTATCTTGGGAAACCCTCATGGGAGAGAAAACCCAGCAAAAACTTCCTTAATATAGATTGTCAATATAATGCGAAGATAAAAGACAAGACCACCAAGAAATAACCAAAACTGAGCATGCGCCTCTCTCTCCTTCTGAAAACTGCAGCTATCTGCCAAAAGATGTGCACTACAAGAGTGGTTGAGTGAGTGTGAGAATGAGGCTTCATCCTCTCTTGTTTATACTAGCTGGGAAGCGCTAGGGTTGTGTCTCTTCACCAAGCTCGGTCGACTTCTTCAACTAGTGGCTAAAACCACTTTAATTAGCCCTAGGGGCCGACTTCTCGATTAGCACCATTTAATTAAAGTTTGACCAATCCACAAAAAGGGATTTCGTCATACATAAGTCCCGACACGATCAATCCACAAAAGGGGATTGATCTACTTAATAATAACTTAATTATAATTAGAATATACTTCGCATTTACAATATTTCAGCAGTTTTGTAGCATCGAGAGGTACTCCCACATTGGCCTTGGTGTCAGGCATGTGGAAATCATTGTTGGCACTCACATTGCATTTTTCATTTTTGTGAAACCCTTTGTATATTGAGCTGAGGTTTAGTTGGGGCTTCACACCCACATGGAAGAATAAACAATTCTAATTTAATGTTGAGTTTAGAAGGGGTTCCTAAACTCACTCATTAGACTCCTATAAAAGAAGAGGCAATGTGAGGAGACGCTCATCATATCTCATTTGTGACATTATGGAATTGGCATAAGTGAGTGAGCACTTGTGCCAAGGAGATTGGGAGGCAAAATTTCCTCAAGGAAATTATTCACTTTGGGAAATCTGTCCTAGTGTTTCTGTTCTTCTTTTCTGAATTTTTCAGCCAAGAGAGAGAGGCCACACATGTGAGAGGAGCAGCAGTAACAGGTCGTACAGTCCGTACAAGTGATGTCATGGTCCGTACAATTTGTATCGGCCATACAGGTGATGTATGCAGTCATACATTCCGTACAGGTGACGTCAACAGGCCGTACAGCAGGTTTGCAAGTTGGAAGGGTTTTTCCGGAATTTGCTGAAAGTTGTAATTTTACCAGGACTGTTTTTGTCCTCAAAATTCTCAAATCTGAAAATTTTACAGAACAGAAATTTTGTGTCTCTTGTGCATGGTTGTTTTCTATTTTTCTGTCATAACTTCAATGTAAAATTATTCAGTGATAACAGCCCTACTTTACTGTTTGAAGTCACTTGGAGGTAATTTTCAGATCTGAAATTGAATGCATTAAATTGCCATTGAAAATTTGACACAAACCCCATCCACTTGGACACTGAATCCTAGGAGTGATCTTTGGGCCCAACATGTCTCTATCTACTTACATGAAAAATGTTGCTTTAGTTCTATGTTTATGGGCTTCCATGCCTGCTAGATTATGGACTCTTATTACCGTTAGCTTTTAGACATTAAGGACATTTTTCAAACTACAGCGCATCTTGGCACAACGCTACTTTTCTACAATTCTTGGACCTTGTTAAAGATGACAATGCCTATATTTTTCGGCTTGCATTCAGAGTGGTAGGCCTGGTTCTTAGGGGCCTCAACCTCTACTGACTTGTGCCATTTACCATTATAATAATAGAATAGACTCTCACTTCCCAAAAATACAAATTTTACATAAAAAGTATCTTTTCCATATCAGCAGTTTCACACATAGAGATAAAATCCCAAACAATGCTTCCTTGTGTTTAAGACTATGAAACAGCAATACC
>JZKD02S1596183.1:0-10005 GCA_000966675.3 Picea glauca
TATTAAAGTAAACAAGATACTAAAAATAAACATGAATACTTATCTTTTGTTTTTGTGTGGGGAGGCTCCACGGAATCCACCATTTTCTATCTTTCTTCAGATCAACTATCTTCAATTTAAAGTACATAATCCTCAATTTCTACTAAAGATTTCTTTGAGGGAGGATATTCCTTTTCCTCTGCCACATGTGCTTGATGTTTTCCTTTCCCTTTTCCTTGAGGATAGACATAGGAAAAGTGTCCCAAATTTTGATAGTTGTAGCATCTGATCTTTGAAAAATCTTTCTTCTAATCTGGAACTCTTACGGAGTTAGATTCTTTATTGTTCTTCCTGAAGGAACTTCTTCTATTCTTTTGAACTGTAAGTGCTTTCTCTTCATCAACAATGAATCTCTTTTGTTGGTCTGCAAGTATAGATTATCCGTGTGTGCAATCTGCCCATAACTTATCAAACTTGGTAACTTGCTTCTTGCACACACTCCTTGTACAAAAGGAATCCAAAATGTTGGAAACCCATTTAGGGTTGTGGTTACAAGATTTTTGTCACTAATGACATCTCCAATAGTTGTAAGTTGATATCTAATCTGAGAAACTCTCATAAGATAGGATGAGATAGATTCTGAGTTTTCCATCTTCATATTATGAAGTTGATTTCTTAAGGCAAGATTCTGGCTAATGTCTTTGTTTTCATATAACCTATTGAGTGCTTCATACATTTGCCTTGTTGTTTGTAGTTCGGATATATGAGGGATCAAGTGATCCTTTACTGAATATGACACGATTATCTTTTCTTTCTTTTCATTCTGCTTATGCTTGGTCTTTTGATCTTCTTCATCTGGTTCTGGTACACCCACTGTAACATGTTCTAGGAGATGATTCTCGTCTAGAATCATCTACAACCTATGCTTCCAAGATCTGAATTTTCTAGATCCTTCCAGCCTGTCTTCTACCCTCATATCGGTAGCCATTCTTTCTTGAAGTAGAAATCCTAGCCCTCTAGGCTATAGAAATAATAGAAAAATCAAATTTCTTGGATCTGAAAATTGAACTCACCAAAAGATGTGTTGGACTGAGGCAAGTATTCTGGTATAGTCAGTTTCTGAAAATTCCAATTTTTGATCCTTGAAACTAGACCTGCGAAATTTTGGACTGGTACTTCTGGTTTTCTGGTATTTCTGGTTTTCTGGTACTTCTGGTTTCCTGGTACTTCTAGTTTTCTAGTACTTTTGGTTTCCTGGTACTTCTAGTTTTCTGGTACTTCTGGTATTGGTGAAAACTAGGTTTTCACTTTCTAGGAGATCTATCCACTGAAAAGGTGTGCTGAAGGTGCCAATGAGTTCCTTAGGCTAGGGCGCACTTTTCTAGATGATCTTTGGGCTGAAATTCCTCTTCAATAAAAAGACCTAATCTTCTTGTACGACAACAGTGACGTTTTTCTTTATCTAGTGAAAGATGTTCTCTTCAACTTAGCTCTGATACCATGTTAAGGTTTAAGTTATTATTAGGTTTCTTTTCAATTTACTAGATAACCATAGATATTATTAGGTTTCTATCCAACCATCTATTCTGTTACACAGTATTTTGTCACAACTAATAATGTTCACCTACTTTCCATCATCCAAAGCTTAAAATCCATGACCACTAGTAGAGAAAGGCATTTCCTTGAAAGAAGTCATAATTTATTTAAAAACTCTATTTTGTGAAAGTGTCACATATTGCACCATTGCAGCATGCAACACTCTTAAGTGTCGCATGTTGCACCACTGCAAACAATGATAGTGCATCATGTTGCTAGTTCACAGGGTGCAACATTGTTTGAAAGGGAGGAAAATGGAAGAAATTTGTGAAGTTTCTAGAGAGAAGCTTCAGATATGAGGTGTCCTGCAATCAGTTTGGATCCCACCCGTACTCTTGATTTGGGGAGATCCTAACCTCCTCTTCAATCTATAAAAGGAGACTTCTCTCATGAGAAAATGTTAATAGTTAATGAACAATAACTATTAGTGAGTAATGGTTAATAGCTTTAGCTTCTTATTTGAGATTAGAAGATTGTTCTTTGGCCTTGAGAGATTCTTGTGTCAAAGTATTCAATTGATGGTGATGGAACTCATGGAAGAAATATGGGTATTGGAGCAATGAACCGTTGGAAAGATCCTCACAACACCAAGGCACTGGTTGCAACTCTTCCATTATTATTAATGTAGTAACATGTTTTCTTTCCTATAAAGATTTCTCATTGTAAATTGTTTTATTACATTTCTCCTTTGTCATTTGTATAGATTGGTTGAAGTACTATTGTTAATTCCATTGGTTAGTTGGTTTTCTTATGCAGGTTTCTATTAAAAATCCTTTGAATCAAACTAGGAGCTACAATTAGCAAGTACAACCATCGGTAAAGAGGTATGAGTCCTTACTTATCACTATTTCGATTGTATGAATATAAGGAAAGTAATAGTTATGTGTTGTTTTGTTCTAGCTTTGGGTTCCAAAGATAGGGAGATTGGTCAATGTATGTATTGACTAATTTATCTGATAACACCATCCAATAATGATTCACATCAAAAGCAACCAAGCTCACTTACCTAGCCACAGCACTGGCAACGTCGACTTTGGCGGCCCAATACTAAGAGTAATATACATGAGTAGCGACCAAAGGTTTTGTTCAATTTTGGAACATAGCTACTAGATCCAAAGGATTTGTGACTCACACCTTCTTCAAACTCTGCATCTATGACTCCCAAAAAATAAGAAAAAATCCTTCATTCTCAAATACAAAAATACCATTAAAATCCTTTACACATCTTTATCCATTGTGAAATCCCCATAAATTACGGAAATAAATACTATTAAAAACCTTTACATGTATCTGTACATTGTGAAATCTCCATAAATTATACATAAAGTAAAAAAAGAAATTAATACAAATGCTTACAACAACTTTAATAAAATACAAATGTTTACAACAATTTGAATAAAACTAGGTAATTATAAGTAGGTAGAGAAAACCTAATTCACAAATTTCAAATACCTTCACTCAATAACATGCAAAAGATGCATAAAATAAAATAAAAAAATTATGAATGCAAATGTTTACCACTTGTATAAAACTAAAACTACATAATTAACTTGAATAAATCTATGTAATTAAAAGAAGGTAAATTGAATACCTTATTCACAAATTTCAAATAGAATAACACGACAAAGAGATTTAGTTATCCTTTTCAAAAATAGACATTGCAATAGAGATTTAGTTACTTTCAATATCAGCACTTGTCTAGGAGTCAAGGTTGTTCTAGAAGCCCAAGCCTCTTCTATGATCCTCCCAAAATGTAATTCTATGCTCATTTCACAAAATACACAAGTCCAAGAGCCATGGTTGTTCTTGAATCCCATGCCTCTTCGATCCTCCCAAAATGTAATTCTATGCACTTTTCAAAAAATACACGAGTCCAATTCTTTGATCCTCCGAACATGTAATTCTCTGCACTCAAGGCCAACACAAGTAATGCTTAAGGCAACCAAGCAAAAGCTTCTTTGAAATATTGTATTATTCTTCATTAAAAATTAATTTTATTTTTAGTTATTTGTGCTTTATAAGATATTATCCGAGAACATCTGTCATTTGTTAATTGATATATAAATCAAAGCACCGTGTTTAAACTAACATTTTCATCACTCTTCCTCGCATGCATATAATATGTTCTTCTACATTTCATTATTTTTTTGGCATGCATATAATTTATGTTTCCACATGTTTGTCACAATCTCCTACCACATAACCTTATTATTCCAAATTATTTTTTACTATTTCAGCAGGTATATATGCTACTGCATAGCCTTGCTTTTAAAGAAATACAAGTTATTTTAGAAAAAAAAAAAAAAGGAAGTGGATTGTTGGAAACTTTATTGCAAGGGAGAATTAATATCAAGTTTGGTTGATTAGATATAGAAATTAATTTAATTAGTTTGAATTACTAAGTACTTGTTTTTTTTTCAAGGAAAACTTTACAAGAAAATATGAGAGATGTTTCTTTATATTTGTGGATGACATTAAGGGAAAATTGTTGGTGTAGACTAGTGCTCCTAACCCAAAGGGATTTGAACTTAACACTTGCTAACATAGAACTAGCCAAATACCCAACAACATTGGAAACAACTAATTAAACTAACCCCTTGAAATATTTATCAAGATCACGTTGTAATCAAATAACTTGGAAATAAAATGTCTAAATTTCATTTAAATTTTAGAAATTACAAGTTATAAAATTAAATATTTATAATACATGCATCTAACTCAAAGATTAAAGATTAATCATTATCTTTAAAAAATAAAGTGACTCAATCCATCAATTGATGATGATGATGATTAATGTCCACTAAGACTAGATTGATCTATCGTACCTTAAGAAGGTAAGGGATTACTTGGAATTCTTTATAATTTTATTTATGTGCTCAAAACGAACTAAGAGAAGTGTTCCAATATCATTATAGTTTTGTTGAGTTAAAAGGTTAGGAAAGTTGGTAGTGTGAAAAAACCTTCGAAATTGAGATCTAATCTGCGTATATGTTGGACATTCTAAGAGAAAGTGTTTTTCATCTTCAACCCTCTTATTGTCACAAAGGTGACAAACTCTTTCATCCCACGATGTTTTGGGAACTGAGCAATGCCTAGTTTCACTATGGAGCTCATGAGAATTTGTTCTTATTTTAGAAATGTTTATTTTTTTCTTTACACGTGTCAAAACAAAGAGATATTTTTTATCTTCTACACTAGGGTTGATTACCTCCTTATAATATCTTAATTTTATTTTTCCCTCTAACTCTTTATCACACCACATTTTCTCCTTAAATTTTGATGCAATAATATTTTTAATATTATCCTTATTTTGCAATATGATATCTTCCTCTATTCCCCAATAGTTTATCCAAGATTGGGAATCCTTATGCAATCCCCGCTTGAGTGAAAGTGGTTTTGGTTGGAGTTTGAAGCAATTTTAGGAAGCCTCTTGTCTTCCATATGGATAAAAACGTACAAATACATAAGTCACTTATAATTAATAATAGTTTATAATGTTCTATCAACAAACCTCTTCGATTTGAAACTCAAGATATTAGAGCTCGTACGGACTTGAATTTTATCATAAGAAGGTCATATGGTTATGATATTTTGTATATTTATTTCTTACTTAATAAAGAGTTATAGTGATCTATATATTATGATTTAATTTTTGAGTTAGTATTTACAATTTGATTTGAGTGTGTTGGTAAAGAAAGAGTTTGGATCTTTATCAAAGCAAGAAGAAATGTTTGAAATGTCTACAACTCCTTATAGGATGAGCACACCAAAGATAAAGGAATTACATATGCATCTTGAAGAGATTTTGAAGAAGGGGTACATACACCCAAGTGTCTCACCTTGGGGTGCCCTGGTGCTCTTTGTGAAAAAGAAAGATGGAACCTTAAGGCTATGCATTGCTTTCAGACAGCTGAATAAGGTTACCATAAAGAACAAATATCATTTTCCAAGGATTGATTATCTATTTGATCAATTAAAATGTGCAAAGATATTTTCCAATATTAAGTTGAGGTTAGACTATCATCATGTGTGAATTAAAGAAGAAGATATCAGCAGGAAAGCATTCGGGACAAGATATGGGCATTATGAGTTTGTGGTGGTGTCATTTGGGTTATAAAATGCACTAGTTGTCTTCATGTGTTTGATGAATGGAGTGTTTAGAGAATATTTGAACAAGTTTGTTACTGTTTTCTTGGATGACATTCTTATCTATTCTAATTCTGAAGAAGAGTATGAGAAACACTTAAGAATGGTGCTACATGTCTTGAGTGAGCATCAGTTGTATGCCAAGTTAAGCAAATGCTCATTTTATTAGAGGCATATTCATTATTTTGGCCATATTATTTCAGAGGAATGGAAAGCAGTTGATCCTGAAGGATTTTCAAATATTGCACACCCAGACATTTATTAACAAAAGAAGGGTGTGAAATTTGAATCAACCTCTGAATCTGAAGAACTTTTTCAACACTTGAAGAATTTATTCACAAGTGCATCAATCTTGAAGATTGTTGATCCAGATGAGAATTTCAACGTGTGCACTAATGCATGCAAGGAATGGATTGGTGGAGTCATTACACACAATGGGCATGGCTATGTAACGTCCCTACTATAATCCCCAGTTTAATTAATGCATAATGTAGATATAATGTATGGTTGTGGCCAAGCAATGTATATGAAAATTGTGTTTCTGAATTTTAATAAATAAAATGTGATGCCACTTGCTAGGGGAAATGGACAAATATGGGAGTTGATTAATCCACAAGAGATGATGGGTCTAGAAAAGGGGGGGTTTATCCATGAGTTTAAATCATAAATATTTTTTCCTAATTTCAATGTTTTGAGCGAACCTTCTGATTTTCCCTTGAGTGTGGAAGAGTCAAATCATTGAATGCATGTAAGAGGGTGGGTGTGAGGAGTCACATCCCATAGTTATTGGGAGCATGGGGATGAGTATAATTAGTTTGGGGAAGAGTGTAATTCAAGAAAAAAACAAAGGAGAGTAAATTCGTATGTTCAGAGAGGGTAGTGGAGACAGGAATGTTTTTGCAAGAACATAAAGAAAAGAACAAAGGAGAAGAGAATTGGAGTTGAAGAAACAGCGGAGGGAAAATTCTAGAGTGTTTTTGGAGCTAAAGACTAAAGAATAAAGTTGTACGCCTTGCAGAAGAACCAAGTTTTCAAGCCTAGAGAGTGAAATCTTATGATAGTTTCACTGCAACAACAAGTTATTGTTGTTGTTTCCTAGTAGTTTTCTTGGTAGTGAGTTCCCTTGAATTCATAGTATTGGGATTCCTAGTTACATGTGCCAAAGAGACCATGATAAACAAATGGGATGCCTGATGGAATAAGAGATGTGAAGGGGTAGATTCGTTGGGTTGGACAGGTCAAGAGGAAGAGAGTTGGAGGAAATTTGAGATAGTTGTAGGAGAATGTTAGTAAGTTGTGGGATTATATGAGATGTGAGTGGATAGTGAGAGACACCCTTTTTTGTGGATTCCTAGCCCCATATCGGGGGTGACTTTCTATTGAGATATGGAAAAACAAGTCTATAATTGGGTGGAACTCCCATCCCAAGCAACTAGTTGCATAATTGTTTTAAAAAGATAAGTGTTTATCTATTTTTCTTAGTTATTTTATGAGTTTAACTATTCTGTATTTTACTCTGTGTAGGAGAATGAATTATATGTTGTTGTGACAAATTCATTAGTTGCATTCATGTTAGTTATAATGGTGTAGCTTCATTTAAATAATAGTGTTAGCAAGTGATTAAATCTATGTGTTTTCCTGTAGTTGGTAAGATACAGGATATGTTAGCAGATTTTTTTTATGTCTATGTGTATTATGCATGTAATGAACCTAATTCAAGCTGGGGAACATTATAGATTAGTATCAAAGCTCAAGGTTCAACACCATACTGTATGGGTTGAGGATTAACGTGATTTTGGAAAAAATCTTTGTTATAGATTTTGGATCTTTGATCAATTTGGGGGAAAATGATGAAAAAGAAGTGAAATCCCCAAACTAATGGGTTGATTTGAGTTTAAATTGCCTTAAAATAGGAAAATAAAGGATAAATGCTTAAATCTACAGGTTGTGGAGTTAAATTCAATTGGGAAGGTCGGATTTCACATTGGCATGGTGATTGAAGAGTTAGAAGATCGACGAATCGGATATTTTCAACATTAGGAACCGACAATTGAGATTCATTCTAGAATGATGAAGAACTCCCAAGTACACCAATGGAAAATTTTGGGAGAAGTTGTAAAATTCTCGAAAATTTAGAATTTTCGGTATTTTTGAAAAAAATTGTATATCAATGACACGGATCATACCGTGACATGAACTGATGGTGTCCATGGTGGTAAAAGGAAAGGGTCATGGTACAGAATTTGGAGAACCAATGGTTGATATCACTTTGATCTTGAAGATCGACAGTCCAAATCCAATGCAGGCTTGGGAAGGAAAAACGCAATTCTATAGGTCGTGGGAGAAAAGGCTTACTAGAGAAATACTCCACGAGAGAAGTACTATGCAGGAAAAAGGTTGTGGGAGAAATTTCGTGAGGGAAAAAGGGTCCGCGAAGGTAAAATCTTGATAGGATTGCAGGGTGTGGAAAAATATTAATTTCGTGCTCTTGACAACCCATGGGGAATTTTCCATGAAGATTTTCTTGATAGGCTTGCGGGTTGTGGGCCATGGGAAAATCCTAACTATGTGGTTTTCACATCCCATGGAGAATTGTCCATGAAGATTTTCTCGATAGGATTGCAAGTTGCAGATCATAGGAAAATCCTTACTATGTGTGTTTGACAACCTGTGGGGAATTTTCCATGAATATTTTCCCAATAGGCTTGCAGGTTGCAGGTCACGAGAAAATCCTAACTACGTGATTTTGATAGCCCACGGGGAGTTTTCCGCGAATATTTTCCCGACAGGCTTGTGGGTTGTTAGCTATGGGAAAATCATAATGCAATATTCTATCATCAACGCAATGGGAAAATCATGCGAGAAAGAATTTGATAAGATCATGGCTTGCGAGTCGTAGGAAAGTCTTGACTACATGATTTGGACAACCTGTGGGGAAATTTCAGCAAGGAAAATCTTTGTAGGATTGTGGCATGCGGATAAACCTTAATTACATTTTTTTTGAAATCCCGACGAGAAATGTCTGCAAAGGAGATCTTGATAGGCTTGCAGGAGACTTGGTCGATAATTGTTGGAGGAGATTGACAAACAATGACATGGCCAAATCAAGGGATGACATGTGGCTTCAACATACATATTCCATGCAATGTCATCTCGATTGCATAGGGTTGGGCACGATTCAAGTTGTCAGATTGTTATAGCATTAAATCAGTCATTTTCTACCAAAAAAAAAATAGTTTTTGAAGGTCATCAACTTACAGGGGCATTTTGAGGGCCTAAACAACATTTTCAGATAGTCAATATCAAGATAACTATGTGTACCTTTGGTATAGATATTTTATGTAGCTTAAAATGAAACATCTCAGTGAGATTTTTCTAACAAGCCATTCTAAGCGAAAAACAAAACTAGTATGGGGAAGTTACAACTGGAACAATAAATGGCATAAATTAAGCACCAATTTACTTCTAGAAGGTATAAATCCTTGCTCAGAAGTCAGTTTGGGACACAATAGTAGTTTTTGGAAATCCCATGGACTATAGAAGACAACCGTGGAACCAGATTTGGAATCAAGGTATTTGAAATTGTACGGGATGGAAGAGAAGACACATGTAGCAATAAGGGGTAAAGATGAGAAAACAATGTAAACTTTCGTAGACCATACCTTTCATATCGGAGCTCAAATTCGATCAATTGAATAATTTTCGAGAAGGAATTGAGGAGGAGAATCCATCTATCATCCCAGAAAAGTGATTTAAGAAGTACAATTTATAGTCAACTTAGAAAAATATGATTAGTGGCCTTAAAGAGTAGAAAATTGTGCATTATTTTTCTAGAACTGTGAATATTTATTTTTGTCTAAGAAAAATATTATTGCATGCACATTTTCTTGCAAAGTTAGAGGTACGGGAGGGTATATTTGGTTCTCATATAAGAACTAGAGATATAGAGGATGCCCAGAGGTCCTACATCCATAAAGAAGAAGTCAAACGCGTACATGTCAACATGGGAAATGTTGAGACAAAGTCCAATGGAAGAAGAGGAAGAGAGGAGCTTATGGAGCTAGATGACATTGTGAGAATCATGTAAAGGGAAGTGCAAAGATATAGGAAAAATAATGAGAAGATCATGAAATCTCGGGAAGATATATTGTTAGCACCAGAAGTCACCTTCAGATTGTAGAAAAGGCAAGCCTAATACCCATCAGAGTTATATGGTGGATGTTCATTTGTATGGATGAAGGTCAATGGACAAAACTCAGAATCTAAATGATGTTCAACACAGGA
>JZKD02S1596184.1:0-10005 GCA_000966675.3 Picea glauca
TTTAAAATTTTGCAAAGAAGAAATTATTTCCTAACTTGTGAAAGAACAAAAGATAATTAAATAAATAATAAATGAAAAGATTAATTAGCACATTTACCTTTTGGTTTAAAAAAAAAATAAATAAATAATGGGAATAATAAAAATAGGGAAATAAGCCTTTTAATAAATTTAAGAAAATAATTTTGGAGAAACGTGGGGGATGAGTGACACTTGTAAGACAGAGAATTTTTAGATGGTTTTCATTAAAACTTAAATTAAATATGATTTAGGGCAAGGGTGGGTCTCAAAAACTCTATAAAAGAAAGGGAAGATGAGGAAGAAGGGGATGGGCAGTTAGCGTAACATTACGCTGCCGATTTGGACTTGACTGATTTCTTGTGAGGAGTTGGAATTTTCTCATCTTGTATTGGAGTGGTAGCTCAGCCTTGCGAGGCGAGCTGGGAAGCTAGGCATACCTTCTGGATTTGTGTGGACCATTTGCGGCTCCGGGGGCTAAGGTGGAAGAAGAGTACCCTTAGCGATTGGCTGGGAGGTACCGGTGTAGTCTCTACGGTCGGCGAGCAGGAGCAGGACGGAGCGCGCGGACGACACTCGGGGACGGCGTTGAGGCAATGGTATGATTTTAATTTGGTAGAATCGAATATATTATGACTCATGCTGGGATCGGATTATCAGTGGTAATGGATTTAATGAATGTTTTTAGTCATTTACTCAATGGTTATAATCGTATCTATTGTTTTATACTTAAATTTCTCATGTGATATGTATTATGGTTGCATTCATGTACAGTTTGAGATTCTGTGGGTTTCTTGGGGGATAAATTACAACTAAACGTGCTACTAAAAAACCTCCGAGAATGAAATTTGTTGCTGATGTAAATGTTGTGTATGTTTTATGGATTAAATGCCACTATAATATATTTTTACTCTGTTTTTATTAGCTAAAAGAAAAAGAAAAATGTGATTTCGTCCTGCCCCTTCCCTGCGTTAAACCATGACTTTGTTGTGTAAATCTCTTCCTCGGAGAGCTTCGCATTGACTATGGCTCTGTACCTTTGTCCGTTGCATTTTAGTCTAGTATTGGAAAGAATTAATGGTTCTATCTCCTGCTCCATGTGATTGGGTTGTTGGGCGCTTGTGCGCTGGCTCGACTTGTGTTGGTTTCAGCGTTGAGCTCTGGCTTGACTTGTGGGGTGTCTCGGTGTTGATCGTTTGGCTTATGAACTTAGACCTTGGTGTTATGCATTAAGGGAGGTAGCAAGCTCTTTAGTACAGTCGGAAGACTTAAAGGTTGTCTCCTCGGGGAAAAATTTTATCGACTCCTTCTGCCTGCGTGACGATGGACGCGCCCAGCCTGCCTGCATTTTTCTTCTGTGTCAAGCTGTTAATCTTGTTTCTGCGTGTCCCTTACCCAAATTCGTTTTCCTGGCACTCTATTGAATGGTTATTGATTCGATTGCTGGGTCGCCGATTGATTGGCGTGACCGTCATTTTATTGAGTTTTATTACACGCGTCTCTGGGAAAAAAAACAAAACCTTCTGCTGCGTGGCTTGATTTATGCGTGTCTTACCTGGGAGGACTGTCAACCTTTTCTTCGGTGTAAAAAAAAAAAATTATCGACCGAAGTGTCCAGCAACGCCCTCGCTGCCTTAGAGTTATTTCAGGATGCCGGAATGCTCACATTACAGTTGTTACTCGTTGTCTGAGCCCACGCAAAAGCCCTCTGTTTTTCATTTAATTTGTGGTAAAGTTACTAAGTTAGTTTTCTGGTAGACAGCTCAATGTTTTTGAGTCGCCCCTCTCAAACACTGCATTACTTTAATTGGTTGTCAGGGCGGTTTCCCCTTTCCTTTACCTTTTCAGCCATGTGAAACCCGTCTGGAGCTTGCCACCAATTCCCTCCTTTCAATAATGGCGGCCAGGGGGTTCTTCTGGAGCGTTGAGCACGGTGTAGCCCATTAGCTGAGGACTGTGTCTTATTGGCCACTTGATGGTGCGGTACCACGTCCCTCCCTTACCGTTTTAACAATAACCATAAGGCGGTCGATTTTAGAATGATGATCGACATGCTTTTTGGCTGAGTGCGCCTAACCTATGACAAACACCATTTCCCTGATCTCCTGCGATTTCGTTTTTATTTTTTTTTAATTTATTTTGGTCCCGTTATTTTCACCTTTATTCTTGTTACCTGGAAGAGAAATTTACCTAGTCATTATTCGATGCCTTGTGTTCAACGCCATGTCTTCTGCCTTACTCTAAAGGTTGGATATCGATCTTAATGTCGTGATTTACGCATCATTATTTATCTTAATAGCATTTATGTACACCTTTCAACCCATTTCATAATCCTATAAGGATCCCGGGCAGTCAAAATTTAAAGGTAAGCCGTTACAGATAACTAAAGTGGTTGTGCTTAATTGTGTGTCTAATAATCAATCAATCTATCCCTAATTCGGATGAAAGGAATTGTCTAAATATAAATGGAGTACTGTGTTAAGGTTTATGTGGTATAATTACTGGTATGAATGGATACGGCAGGAATGCATATTACCATTTCAATAATTCATGAATTGAACGTAGAAGGACACCAGTGTTACATCTTAGATTAATTTTGTTATTAAAAACTGAGTGATGAAATAACATTTTATTTGTATTATAAATAAATTAAATAATCGTATTTCCTTAGTTCCTAACAAATAATTATTCATCATAGTAAATAAATAGACCCTATTCCTGAATAACCATCAGTGTATAGCAAGGATAGATCAAATTTGTAATTGGTTATTTAAAAAAAAAAGGGTCACTGTATAGTTGTTCAAATGAACAAAAGGACAAGTGCATTGATTATCATTGATTTAAAAAGGACAATTATAGTATTAGGTGTGTGAGGTTTAGAACTGGGGCATGTTGGGCCTTGAGGATATGTCATGAAATAATAATATTAAGTGCCTTTTTGTTATGAAATTTTAAATTTCATTGTTTAAGACTATCATTGCTGGTAAGTATAGTGGATCTAATTTCAAAGACTTTATCATCATGGAATGTTAAGGTAGCGTGATTTTTATGTTAGTGCTAATGATCAAGTAATTTTTTTGAGTATGTGGTCATCATTTTAGGGTAATGTTTAGGTAAATTGTTATGGATAACATAAATAGGTTAATAATGTGTGATTGTATTGCCATGTATTCTAATCATTTACATTGCCAAGATTTACATTCTAAGCATAATTGCCATGTATACTAATCATAATTGCCATGTATTGTAGTCGTATTGTAGTCTGTCGTTGTTTTATTAGAATAGATTTACAAGCACTAGTCATGATTAGAATAGATTATATTAATTCAGAGGTGGTAGCATACTCTCGTGTTTCTTGTTTATCTGCATATCTGATTCTCTTGCTAAATTATATTTGTGTAGTGGTTGATTAGCCATAGAAGGTTAATTTGGGCACAGTGATAGGTATGACGGACATGTGCCTCGTCACTTCATGTAGAAATGTGATCTATAGTAGAACCAATGAATGTTTAATTCTGCACCTAGAAGGAAAGTAGATGACTACCCTTACTTCTTGAGTTAAATAAATTGTTTTCCTTTCTCTCGCACGTATGTCATGTCTTGATGGTGTTCGTAATCAGGTTCTCTTGCACCGTGGAATTCGTATAATGTGTGTTGATTATAGAATTTTATCACGTAGTGAATGTCCTTGATGGTGGTTGATTGGTTAGTCAGTTTTCTCTGGTGTGAGTCGGGTGGGATATAGACACCTCCATGTAGCCTTAGTATATATGTCTGTGTGTGTGATTTTTGTGTAAAGGATCTAGTGTTGTATCAAGAGTCTCGGGCCCTTTAAAGGCAGGGTTTCCACTCTTACAACACACCTAAGGGGATTACTAGTTTCTACCTGAGCAGTCGGCCAGGAGCCTATCTGACCTTCTCTCTCCTTGGAGCAGAGAACTAAGATTAAACGCCCTGCTTTCCTGTGCAGAAATAGTAAATCTACCACTACCGATTCTTCCTTCGGTGTTCGTACAGTGCATAACCCAGTATGTCGTTAAATGTTTGTAGTTATTTGTTGTGTGCCTTATGTCTTCTTATTGTGATCATCGTGGGTGCGTCTTGTTAGTCGTCGGGTGGCGATGTAGAGTCAAGTGTGTATGTTCCCTTTTTACACGTGTGCACACACCTTAAACAAAAAAAAAATTGCACCTGTTAAAAGAGTTGTTGTCGTAACAAGGAGGTTCGTTACATATGGTATCAGAGCCGGTTCGACCTGCGACTTGGGATTCACTATGGCTTCCATGACATGATTTCATTGAGTATACTATTGTTGATCGAGCTGATTGTGTGCATGCAGGTAATCATGGTTAGAGGACGTTGCAGAGGTAGACGACGGGGTGCTAGGGGAGGAGGCGAGACGCCTCCAGTAGCATCCATGCCTGAGGGGTCTAACCCCCAGGGAGCCGAGCAGGTTCTCGAATAGGAGCAGATAGTAGTTGGAGACGTGGTAGAGATGATGAGATATTTTCAGCGCATCTCCAAGGCACTAAAAAGCCGATTGGACAGAGACGAGGCCAGGGCGCCGGCACCCACTGAGATTCCGTCGCACGCATCGGCCGTTACAGGTAGCATTCACCGTGAACTCGAGAAGGTAAAATTTCTTGAGTTCTTTGGTGCCCCGGATGGTGCCGCCGCCGACGCATGGTTGGAGAATTTGGCGATGTGCTTCGCACTTCGCGATTATACCTCCAACATGAAGTTCTACATGGTGGTATTTCAACTGAAGGGGAGCGCTCTTCTATGGTGGAAGACGCTCCTGCCACAACTGAACATGGTCGTTGAAGACGTGTCATGGGAACTATTCGAGGAACGGTTGCGAGAGAGGTACCTTTCTGAGGAATTCATTGAGCTTCATCTCAATGATTTCAACGCATTACGACAGGGAGGTTGTACGGTGCCCGAGTACGAGGCACGTTTTATGGAGCTGCTCCGGTATGCTCCGCACCTTAACACTGAGAAGATCAAGGTCAACAGGTTCGTGTTTGGCCTTAACGGCAGCCTGCATGCAAAGTTTAGTATCTTCATGCCTCAAACCTTGCACGACGTTGTCCAGAAGGCCCTCATAGCTGAGGAGGAGCTTATCAGTGGGGGTCAGACCAGAACTCCAACAAGACCAGTAGAGCAGGGTTTATCTGGTACACCGTAGCATCAAACACCAGTGAGACATACGCCGGGATATCGTGGCTTCCAGAGGGGATCCACTTTTGTTACACCCCGACGAGGGCCGCCTCAGTAGCGGAAACCTTATCGAGGACCACAGCACCAGTAGCAGCGTCGCCCGTAGCAACAACAGTTTAGCCCTGTTCAGTAGAACAGACTAGGGTTTCAGGCCGGTGGGAAATCATCTTCTACTTCGCATACCAGGACTACTAGGCCAAAGAAGGGGTGTTGGACGTGTGGGTAGCCATACTACCAGCGCGACTGTCCTGTGGAGAGGACCGGGGCGTCCGGATCAGTCGAACCCACTATAGTGGGAGATATGGGCAAGGCCCATCGAATTCATGCAGCGGTGAATAACTGCCAGGCAGAGCACCAGTCGACTGTGCTCGAGACGACAGGTATTGTCGCTGACCAGACCCTTAGTATTTTGATAGACCCAGGTGCTACTGAGAGTTTCATTTCTGGGGCAGCACTAAAAAGGATTAAGGTAAAGGCATTCGAACAGGATGAGTTTAGCTTCGTNCCCCCAGGGAGGCGAGCAGGTTCTCGAATAGGAGCAGATAGTAGTTGGAGATGTGGTAGAGATGATGAGATCTTTTCAGCGCATCTCCAAGGCACTAAACAGCCGATTGGACAGAGACGAGGCCAGGGCATCGGCACCCGCTGAGGTTCCGTCGCACACATCGGCCGTTACAGGTAGCATTCACCGTGAACTCGAGAAGGTAAAATTTCTTGAGTTCTTTGGTGCCCCGGATGGTGCCGCCGTCGACGCATGGTTGGAGAATATGGCGATGTGCTTCGCACTTCACGATTATACCTCCAACATGAAGGTCTACATGGTGGTCTTTCAACTGAAGGGGAGCGCTCTTCTATGGTGGAAGACGCTCCTGCCACAACTGAACATGGTCGTTGAAGACGTGTCATGGGAACTATTCGAGGAATGGTTGCGAGAGAGGTACCTTTCTGAGGAATTCATTGAGCGTCATCTCAATGAGTTCAACGCATTACGATAGGGAGGTTGTACAGTGCCTGAGTACGAGGCACGTTTTATGGAGCTTCTCCGGTATGCTCCGCACCTTAACACTGAGAAGATCAAGGTCAACAGGTTCATGTTTGGCCTTAAGTGCAGCCTGCATGCAAAGGTTAGTATCTTGATGCCTCAAACCTTGCACGACATTGTCCAGAAGGCCCTCATAGCCGAGGAGGATCTTATCAGTGGGGGTCAGACCAGGACTCCAACAAGACCAGTAGAGCAGGGTTTATCTGGTACACCGTAGCATCAGACACCAGTGAGACATACGTCGGGATATCGTGGCTTCCAGAGGGGATCCACTTTTGTTACACCCCGACGACGACCACCTCAGTAGCGGAAACCTTATCGAGGACCACAACACCAGTAGTAGCGTCGCCCGTAGCAACAACAGTTTAGCCATGTTCAGTAGAACAGACTAGGGTTTCAGGCCGGTGGGCAATCATCTTCTACTTCGCATACCAGGACTACTAGGCCAAAGAAGGGGTGTTGGACGTGTGGGTAGCCATACTACCAGCGCGACTGTCCTGTGGAGAGGACCAGGGCGTCCAGATCAGTCGAACCCACTACAGTGGGAGATATGGGCAAGGCCCATCAGATTCATGCAGCGGTGAATAACCGCCAGGCAGAGCACCAGTCGACTGTGCTCGAGACGACAGGTACTGTCACTGACCAGACCCNCTGACCAGACCCTTAGTATTTTGATAGACCCAGGTGCTACTGAGAGTTTCATTTCTGGGGCAGCACTAAAAAGGATTAAGGTAAAGGCATTCGAACAGGATGAGTTTAGCTTCGTGGAGATGGCTTTGGGAGACAAACAGAAGGTTGGAGGAAAGGTTATGGGCTATGCCCTTAACCTGGGAGAGTTTGTCACAAGTGTCAACTTGTACATCACGATCTTAGGATCTTATGATGTCGTGATCGATATGGATTGGTTGGAATCGCATGAGGCAATACTCAACTGTAAGACAAAATGGTTGAGCTTGGTTGATGATGAAGGACAGAGACGTGTGATTGTAGGATGGAACCAGGGAGTTTCCCGGTAGTTCGTCTCTTCCTTACAGTTACGAAAGAGTATGCGCAAGGGGTGCAAGATTTATGCGATCCTCACGCAAAATGAAAAGGGAGTAGCAGAAGGTCTAGAACACCTTCCGGTGGTGAAGGAGTTTGCATACGTATTTCCAGAGGAGTTGCCTGGGATGTCGCCGGAAAGGGAACTGGAGTTTACCATAGACCTGAAACTGGGGACCGAACCGATAGCAATAACGCCTTATCGGATGTCGACCCCGGAGTTGCAAGAGCTGAAAATGAAACTGAAGGAGTTGTTGGACCTAGGACTGATACGCCCTACTGTGTCACTATGGGGTGCACCGGTTATTTTCATATGAAATAAGGACGGATCATGAACGCTTTGCATTGACTTCCGTAAACTGAACAAGGCTACGATCAAGAATTAGTATCCCTTACCAAGAATTGATGATCTGTTCGATCAAATGAAGGGAGCGACAGTGTTCTCCAAGATCGATTTGCGATCAGGGTATCACCAGTTACGGATCAAGGAGGATGACGTCCCTAAGACCGCCTTTAAGACGAGATTTAGACATTATGAATTTACTATTTTACCATTTGGACTGACAAATGCCCCAGGGGTATTCATGAGTTTGATGAACGGGGTGTTCCGCGAGTACTTGGACAAGTTCATCCAAGTATTCATTGATGATATCTTGATCTACTCTCAGACGACGGAGGAGCATGATGAGCACTTGCGCTTGGTACTATAGTGTCTATGAGAGCACAAATTGTATGGGAAGCTGTCCAAATGCTCTTTTTACCAATCGAGGATTCACTACTTAGGGAATGTCATCTCCGGCGAAGGTATCGCTATGGATCCAGCCAAGGTTGAGGCTATTATGGAATGTCCTGCACCGACAAATGTCACCGAAGTGCATAGCTTTATGGGTTTAGCAGGATACTATCGACATTTTGGCGAGGGATTTTCGAAGATAGCAAATCCGATCACGGAATTGCAGAAGAAAAACAAGAAGTTTGTTGGACCGAGAAATGCGCGAAGGCATTTCGGAGGCTTAAAGAGTTGTTGACCACAGCACCGATGCTAAAGGTCCCTAACATGGACGCGGACTTCTTGGTATGCACAGATGCATCCAAGGAAGGTTTCGGCGGAGTCTTGATGCAAGACGGACGAGTGATTGCCTACATTTCGAGGAAACTGAGAAGACATGAGGAAAACTACGCGACACATGATTTGGAGTTATTAGCCATCATTTATGCCTTGAAGGTTTGGAGACACTACCTTGTTGGACGAAAATTTAAATTAAAGACTAATCATTGTGGGCTGCAACACATTTTCACGCAAAGCGACCTGAACGCGCGACAACGACGTTGGTCGGAATTGCTTAGCAAGTACGACTTCGAGATTACTTACATAAAGGGAACAGTGAACCGAGTGGCGGATGCTTTGAGTCGGAGGCCATGCATCTTTCTGGTGTTGCCTCTTCAAATGAATCTACATGAGAAGATTCTCACTTTACAGCATGACGATGACTGGTACAAAGAAGTCGAGGATTTTATTGGACAAAACACAATGATGGTACCACAATGTGAGGGATTTTATTTTGATAGTGATGGGTTATTGAGGTTTAGAGGTTGGATTTATGTATTGCCAAATGACGAGTTGAGGATGTTGATCTTGAGCAAGGATCATAGAGAAATTTACATGGCTCACCCAGGAGTCACGAAGATGAGAGCAGACCTTAAACCCTTATTCTTCTAGGAGGGAATGAAGGCCGACATAGTCAACTTTGTGGCTAGATGTCTAGAGTGTCAGCAAGTAAATGCTGAACATAGACACCCGGTAGGATTACTTCAACCACATGCCATTCCGGAATCGAAATGGGAAGTTATTTCGATGGATTTTATTGTTGGATTGCCACTGACGGCAAGGAGAAACGACTCGATTTTTGTATTAGTTGACACTCTGAAGAAGAGTTCTCACTTTATTCCTATGCGTATGACGTATCAGGCGCATGACATAGCGAGAGTTTTCATCAGTGAGATTGTGAGGCTGCATGGCATGCCTAAGAATATTATATCTGATCGAGGATCGGTGTTTACTGGACGATTTTGGACGAGTTTCCAAGAGGCCTTGGGAACCCAACTTAATTTTAGTACTGTGTATCACCCAGAGACTGACAGACAGACTGAATGAACAAACCATACCTTGGAAGACATGTTGCGCATGTATGTGATGGACCAACAAAAGCGTTGGGAGGAATTCTTGCCTCTAGTAGAGTTCGCTTACAACAACAGTTACCAGAGCACCATTAAGATGGCGCCTTTTGAGTTTCTTTATGGGCAACCATGTCAGATGCCCTTGAGCTGGGATTGACTTGAGTATAGGGTCCTGGTGGGACCAGAAGCAATCCAAGAAATGGAAGAGAAAATGCAAACCATAATACAAAGGATAAAAGAAGCGCAGGATCAACATAAGAGTTATGCCGATGCGCACTGAGTCGACCGTAGTTACGAGGTCGGCGATCGAGTCTTCTTGCGGGTTAAACTGCATAAGAGTTTGATCAAGTTTGTAAAGGGAGATAAACTCTCTCCTAGGTTCGTGGGACCTTTCGAGATCGTGGAGAGAAAGGGGCCCGTGGCCTATCGACTAGCCTTGCCCGATTCTTTGAGGCGTATGCACGATGTTTTTCATGTATCTGTTTTGAGACATTATATTAGTGATCCTA
>JZKD02S1596185.1:528-19332 GCA_000966675.3 Picea glauca
CCTCTTTATACGTGGCATCATTTTAACGGCCCTGAGTCCCATTAGCTTTTGCGGTCTGACATACCTACGTCACCTCTGGACGTCACCTTCCACTTTTCCCAAAATGGTCATGTCCCATAACTGCTGCCAGTCCTTCCCCCCCATTCACTCGTGGCAAGCCCCTTACTATGACTTTTACATCCAATCAATAGCTGCCACGTCACCCATACATATCCCTCAACCACCGTCGCCCGCCATATCACCCTCAAAGTGATCTGTTGGCCATTTATTACTGGATAATCTATCCGTTATCCAGCTGACCTGTCTCCCGCGCCCAACCGACCCCCGTTTCACTTAAAACTACCGTTATTCCCCTTACTGTCACCATTCACCCATCACACCAGAGAAATTCACCACTTAATCCTCCGATACATTCCATTTCCCTCATCCATAGTCAGTTGCCCCCACTAACGTTGTGTTTTATTGCAGGTATTGTTGCAAAAATGGCACCAAAATCCAAACAAACAGAACGAGAGGAGAATTTGTTTCTCCTGCCTCCTGTCGACCTGGACAATATCCCACTAGTAGACAAAGACCGATTAATCGCAGATACCAAATGCAATTTTGATTTCTCAGATCTTCAGTCGTGGCTCAGGGAAGTTTTCCTGGACCAGAGTGATGAAATTGGACTCTGGGAGTCCAATTTGCCCCTCTACCTCTTCCCTCAGATCCACCATTTTTCTGAGTTCTCTCTCAAGTGTCAAGCCCACTATATTCCCGAACAAAGAGCCGTCATCTCCTTGTCCGGAGAGATCATGTTCCTCATCACGCCCGAATCCATAGACCAGATGATGCAAATCCCCCGAGCCGACTCTGCGTCTCCCTTCAACCTGGAAATTCTCACAGAATTATACTAGAAAATGACCTTCCCCCAAAGAGCTCAAATATTCGAGCTTTTCCTTCCCCCATCTGCTCAATTCCCCTCCACAAATCCTCCTTATCCGTCTTCCATGTTCTCCACTAAGGGAAACCAGGTCATCTCATCCTTTTGTACTTTGTTAGGATACTATTCTGATCAGTGGGTAGATGAACCCATTCTGGGTTTTCTATCCATCTTCTCTACTGATGAAAAGCCCACCACCCAGTTTAACTTTAGCACATTCTTGGCAGACAATATTGACAAACAGTTCATGAATTTCGGCACAGATGGCATGTTTAGATACTCAGCGATACTAGCATACTTGTTCGTCTTCTTTCAGGCAGATAAATTTGGCTTTTCCATGCAGAAGATGGATGGTGATGGTAGACCTCAAGCAGTCACAGCATGGACCTCCTTGCTCAAGCACAACTCCACTGATTTTAGTTTCAAGGAGTTCATTGACCAGTTCTACCACCCTGTGGTAAGTATGTTAGGCAACAGGCCTGAGCCTTGGATAAACGATGAAGTTCATAGGATCTTGCATCTCTCGGACAACATAAAGACCGGGGATTGGTACCTATATCAAGATTACACCGAGATCATAATATACGGGTGCGAGTTGGCACCGTATAAGCTGCCCAAGTATCTGCCTGTCAAGGTTTTTGCTCTAGAATATATAAGGTAGATTATAAATTCTGATGATATCCACTTCGTGTCATTGAAGAAAAATAAGCAGCTAAGAATCAAGAGGCAGATTATCTCCTTCATCTGCAACAATCGTGGCGCTGGGCAAGAAGCAGACAGGATGTTGAGGGAGATGAAGTTATCCATGAGTTTCCCATGGCATTATGATCCATGTGGGATCATCTCAGAGATGAGAGTTAAGAACAAGAACATCCCATATGTTCATGAAGCTAGGCCTGAAGTGGAAAAATTTGCAAATCAAACAGTGTGGGAGCCTAACACATTGGTAAAAGTAGAACAGCAAGGTCCCTCGGCCACTGTGTCACAAAATACCACGCCACAGGTCCCAAAAGAGAAAAGGTCGAGGCAAGAGTTATCTTCGCCTGTCACTGAGGTATTTTCTGAGGAATTCCAGTTGCATACCAAGAGGCCTAAGAATATTGCAGCTCCTAGCCCGATAGGGGAAAAAGAAGCCCCATATACCACAGTGACCAAAGTTGGTATTCATCCCTTCGGTTCGAGCCTCCATAAGGCCATAGCCTCAGCATTGCCGGAAAAATCTACAAATCCTCCTCTGACCACCCAGCCAGGCAAGGTGGGACCGAAGCTAAGTATTTTCGATAAGTATGAGTTGATCAAGAAAAGGAACCAGACCCTGACCAGCAGTACTTGCACCCAGTTATGGAAGAAGAGGTCGACTGCGCAACATAGGCTGTTGTCGGCATTTGACACAGAGAAGGGCAGAATGCACATGGCCTTCCTCCAGGTGCAGGTACTAGATCCAAAGGTGATCACTGACTACAAGAGGGCCACCTTTGAATTCCAGACGAAGGACGTGCATCCGGCCTATCAAATGGATCTGCACAAGCAGATAGGAGAAATGGTTTTCTACACTCTGGCACATGCTTCTATTGCTGCGTCGAAACTGCAGGTGTCCCTGAACAATGTTCAAACACAATTAAAGATGGAGAATATATCGTCCTTTGCCAAGGACAATAGGATCAATACTTTGGAGGAACTGGTCCTCAAGATCGGTTATGATCCTTCGAACATCAAAGCAGTGGAGGAAATGATAAAGAAGAAAAATGTTGGCATAGCCTCCTTGAGAAAACAACTGAAACTTCCGCCCATAGAGGATTCGCAGGCGAAGGAGATAGCATAGAAAGAAGGAGAGAAAGATGAGATGCTAAGGCTGCTCATGGAGCAAAATGCATAGCTTAAAGAAATGGAGGCTGAGATGGAGAAGTTATTAAAAGAGAAAGAGAAACTGAAGCCAATGGAAGTCATTCCATTGCGTGCTATCCCAATTTCAGGAGCGAGCACAGCGTCAATGACAGAAATCCCATCCACGACTCCATTGACATCACAGGAGAAGACAGTCGACCTGGCTAAGTCCATGGAAAAGATGAACCTACAAGAAACAGAGATCAGTAGGCTTAAAAAGGAAGTTGAGAACCTTCAGGAACTTAAAACTTCCTTCCAGACCAGCCTCTCCAAGGAAAATCAGGTGACAGAGCAGCTCAAGCAGGAGCTACAGCAGCTCTGGAAGCAAACAGTGGCAGGGAAGACTTTGGTTGATATTAAAGAGAATGTATGGACATACATCACTAAGTCCATAAATGAGATATGGCCCATGATCCAAATCATGTTTGAGTAGAATGAGTTGGTACTAAGAAGCAAACAAGCCATTGAGAAGATCAAAGTAGAATTGGGAGACATGCCAACACAGACAAATGAGATCATCAAGTTCCTCAATTCTAAGACCAAGGAAGAGCTGGAAGAACTGAAGATTGAAGACAGAACAGAGACCATCCTTGAGGTTAAAAGAGTTTTGACCAAGAGAGGATTAATGCTTCAGTTGGAAGAAAAGGTTCAGGCCATGGACCTAGGGTTACATAGATTCTTTAGTAAGATTGAAGCTCTCCATAAGAAAGGTCTTCCTGGTCTGAAAGTAATCAATGATAAATTGATGACACTCCCAGACTACAAAAAGAGATTAGTCAAAGTGGCTAAGGACAGTTCAAAGTTTGCAGACATTCAAGGGAGTATCACTGGCAAGGCATTCCTAGATTCCCTCCAGTGGGACATCAGTATCCAACACGAGATTCGATACATCTTCCTCACCAAGCCTACATTCGCCAAGTACACAGAAATGACAAAGTGTATCGAAGGTTGCTCAAAGTCAACGTGCCCAGTCATCTTATATGGGAAGAACTCTGTGATCTGATCAATTAGCAGATGAGTTGTCCCAGTCCAGTCATTCATCTAGTCAAATGAAGTCGTGCAGAAGCTTCATCAACGGCCCACCTAGAAATCAGTGTGCAGTTACACCACATCATCAAGCAATTCCTAGATTTAGGAAATTTGTTAAGTTAGTTAGGCTAAAAATAGATTTAGCAAATCCTGGTCATTAATGACAGGATCGTTTGTAATTTGAGTTATAAATACTTCACCTTTCGAAGCATTGAGGGTTGTTGATCTTCACACCCTGACGGTATCATACTGTAATCTTTTTGAAGAAATCTTCCATTAATAAAAGGAGACACTTTTACAGGATTCTTGCGTGTATTCACTGGTGATGTTTTTCTCTCTAAGTTGAATGTTATTCTCACTTTGTCATCATTTTGTTTTCTGAATCTAATCTTTAAGAGTAATGAATGTTGCAGGATTTATCTAGTATACCCTGTTTCTGACTCGAAAGATTTAAGTGTTTTATCTTCTGGTGTTTTCAATAAAGAAATTCTTAACTGCTTCTTTGTTGAAATTATCTTTCTCATCTTTTCTATTGTTCATCATTTAAATTACTAAAGAATCCAGTGATTATATTATCTAGCCCTGTGAAAGTTTTTCCCTTTGCGTTTCTGGTTTGTATTTCATATTTTAGTAAAACACAGACCCCATATCCCAATGGATGTGTAGACTATCTCAACCAATTCGAAAAAATACTTTGATAACAAAACCAACCTATTTATTTAACTAGCCTAATATTTGAAATTTGAAACATAGCTAAATCTAATAGAGAGATCCCTCTCTGAAGTTGGAAGGGCTAGATCCCAGCTTCAAAAGTGGTTGGATAAAGTTACCTTAGTAGATTTCTTCTGTTGTCAACCTCTAGGAAATTTACCAAGTGCTAACATAGTGGCGACCATACTAAGGAACAAAACATAAAAATTTATAATTTCACGTTTCTTTTCCCTTAAAAGAAAGTTTGTCCCTAGAAATATTGCAAATTTGAGAAAAAAGTAATGTTTAGAGGTTGATTTAAATTTGTACATATTATTTTCGGACTCATAAAACTGAAAAATATATATATATAAATCAAAAAGAAATCTGGCTCCCAAGAAAGTCTATACTTGATCTCATCCAGACCCAGAACCTACGATAGTGACAGATAACCCAGAACAGTTGTTCAGGAAAAGGACCGTAGCTTAATGCTTGGTGAGTCACACTCCCTTTCATAAGTCCCTTTCTTTTTCGGGGGAACCTGTTACCTTTCAAAATCCTGACCTTGATACCTTTCCACAACAAATCCTGGTTAGAACACGGTCCAATAGTTTTGTGACTGAACTCATTTTCGACCCAACCATTTTGCAACCCTGAACCCCTGAAGTTCTGTCTCCCACTACTAAACCACAAACCACTCACTCAGTGCTACCCAGCCCCTCCTCGTCCTCGTCCTTAGCCACAACCTCGTCGATCATCCAGTTTGTTATCCCACCTCCTACACACATCATGGCAGCTCGATATGCTCCCTTGGTGTTGACTCCACCTCTTCATGCCATGCCCCAAGACTATCAAACTAGACTTCCATAGTTTGATGCAACAGGACCTTTCAGTGCACAAAAACACGTTGATAAAATGAATGATTATTATGATCTGCATGAAGTTGACGAAGTTGACGTTCAAATGAGATTGTTTGCCCAAATTTTGACAAGTGACGCTAAAAAATGGTACAAAGGGTTGCGTTCCACCTCAGTCCTTGACCTTACCGAATTCCAAAGGATTTTTCTAGACAGATGGGGGTAAAGAAAAACCCTCTGCAAATTTTGTTAGAATACGAAAATATCATAAGAAATCAAGGTGAGACAGTACAAGATTACTGCATACGTTTCAATAACCTGTACAATGCAATCCCAGCCGAAATCAAACCTCCACAGGGTTTGGCCTTGATAAAATTCCCTGATGGCTTTGACGCTGACATGTCATACCAGCTGAGGGAAAGAAATTCTATCACCCTGGAAGACATGCAGAAAAGTGCAATAAGTGTGGAGGCCAATTTGTTGGCAAAAATGGCACGTCAGAGGTCAGAGAGGAGAGTCACAATTAAAGAAGAACCTTCCACATCAACCTTAGATTCCAAATTGGATTCTTTGGCTAGAGAAATGGAAAGAATGATGGAAAGACTTACTGTGTCAAACAGAAATCCTCCAAGAGACAACCCACCTGCTCCTCAGGTTCGGAATCCAAACTTCAGGAGAAACCCTCCTCAAATTAGACAAAGAGATCCTAGGGATCAGAGAGAACAGAGAGGTATGGATCAGCAGATCAGACTTCCCTTACAAGAAAATTATGTTGACGAAGGGGATGAATCAATCGAGGAATTGGAGGATACTCACATAAATCTCATGGGAATTCACGATAACGAAGCTATTTTCCTTACCCAAGAAGAGCAAGAACTTTTTCTTCTCAATCAAACAAAGGTAAGTGAAGAAGTTGAAGATGCAGAACAACAAGCGTTCGAAAATGTCATTTTGGAGGTACACCGACAGTATAATATGTGGAGTAAAAAGACAGAAGAGAGATCCCCAAAAAAGATGATTGAAACGAAGAAGGTAGTCGAAACCAAGAAGGCCCCTGAGCCATCTGCCGAGAAGATTCCTGAGAAGAGTACTACCGAAGTTCCTGTGAAGGAAAACCTTACTATTCTGAAAAGATCGTCACAGCCCGAGGTTTCACCTATTAATCCACCAAGTATTTCTGGCCAGAAGAATGTGGTGGACAAACCAGAATTGATGAGCCAAGGTAGAGCTCCTACACCCTTCAGCCTTGAGGGGGAATTGGCCAAAGCAAAAATTCCCATTCCACTTTCTGAGTTGATGAACAAAGACGTTTATCATTCGCAGGTGATTAAAGCACTGACCATTGAACCTGACATAGGCATGAAGGCCTTAACCATTGAATCAGCAAATCATTCATATACTGTGAACCTTATTGATGATCAACCCAAACTTCTTTTCGGACCTGAAGTAGATGGTCGAGATGATACTGGTGATGTCGCTCCTTTTTACATCAGTCTAAACATACATGACCTGATCTTGCATAACACTATGTTGGATTCGGGTGCTTCCCACAATCTGGTGCCTAAAGCAATAATGGAGAAACTGGGATTGGAGGTCACAAGACCTTACAAGGATTTACACTCATTCGACTCCAATAAAGTTAGATGTATTGGTTTGATCAAGGACCTATGCATCACCTTGGTTCAGATTCCTGCAAAGAGTATGGTAATGGATTTGGTAGTTGTAGACATCCCTCCAAAGTATGGAATGTTGCTATGTCAGTCTTGGGGGGCTAAGCTAAGAGGTACCCTGCAGCTAGACATGTCTAATGCCACTATCCCAGTTTTTGGGCAACAAAGAAGGCTATACAGAGAAACGTTGATGAAATACATGGTCAGTAGCCAAGAAAAACCGCACAACTATCCTCTTTACTCTGCGCATTCTGACTTGGATTCTTTTATCTTGTACAATGATGGTGACATGGGAGAACAAGATACTCAGCTGGCAGAAGATATATCTAGTCAAGATGAAGGCCAAGAAACCATTGAGGTAGCAAGGATGAAAAACGTGATAACTGAAGAGCTACTGACAGATTTCTGGAGCATGGATTTTGATGGAGCAGTAAGCAAAGAAGGAGCTGGAGCAGGAGTTTGGTTGCATAATCACAGAAACAGGTATCCAAAAAACCATTCTTATAAGTTAAATTTCCAATGCACTAACAATATTGTCGATTATGAAGCCTTGATGCTCGGTCTGAAGCTTTTGAAAAGAGTTGGTGCTATACAAATTATGGCAAGAGGTGACTCTAAGTTGATAATCAAGCAAATCAAAGGTGAGTATGCTTCCAAACACCCACGTCTTAGAGCTTATAGGAATGTTGTTCTTGATGCCCTTAGATGTTTCACTGAAGTTGACTTGCAGGTAATGCCGAGGGGACAAAACATTCTGGCGAACGGATTGGCCACGTCAGCAGCCACATGTAAGATTCCTTTTCGCCCGACTCGCCCATACACTGTTGAGGTGAAATGCAGACCAACCGTTCCCGACAATATCAGGTACTGGCAAGTGTTTGGTAATGATGATCAAATTGAAGACTTTTTGCAGTGTAAAAATGATTTTGAATGTACAAATATAGATTTAGAGAATGAAGATGAAAATGTAAATAGATCTTATTTTGAAATTGATAGTGTAAATAGCGTAGATTCAGGAGAATTAGGCGATGACGAAATGGATGCCGATGTTTTACATTTGAAAAGTAACATTTTGCCTAGGGGTCTAGTTCCTTTAGAGGACTTGTTTGATTTTAACAACGTAGCCAAAAAACCCAAAATTGAAGCACATGGACAAGAGGTAGAATATTGTAATATAGGGACCGAAGAGAAACCCAGGATAGTCAAACTGTCTAAGTCATTACCCCCAGAGCAAAAACTCAAATACATTGAGTTGTTCAAAGAATATTCGGATGTCTTTGCCTGGGGTTATGAGGATTTGAAAGCTTATGATACCAGCATCATACAACACAGGATTCCAATAAAGGAAGACCAAAAACTGTTCAGATAGAAACTGAGGAGGATAAATCCCAAGTTGCTCCCTCTGATAGAGAAGGAAATAAAAAAAATGTACGATGCCAAAATCATAGTACCATTGTGTTTTTCCAAATGGGTCTCTAATTTGGTCCCCACATGTAAGAAATCTGGGGAAATCAGACTGTGCATAGATTTTTGAAATCTAAATAAGGTCTCCCTGAAGGACAATTACCCCTTGCCAAAAATGGACCATATCCTACAAAGGGTGGTCGGATCCAGTCGAATCTCTTTACTGCACAGGTTCTCGGGTTATAATCAGGTCCTAGTTCACCTGGATGATCAAGAAAAAACCGCCTTCACCACACCATGGGGCACTTTCATGTATGTGAAAATGCCTTTTGGTCTGATGAATGCAGAAGCCACATTCCAGAGAGCGATGGATATCGCCTTTGTGGAGGAATCGGGTAAGTTTATTGTTGTCTATTTAGATGATGTAACTGTGTTTTCATGATCTGATGACGAACACCTGCGACACCTCAGACGAGTCTTCGAGAAATGTAGAAGGTTTGGGATTTCTTTAAACCCTAAGAAAATCCTTTTCAGGCTAGAGGAAGGCAAACTGCTAGGACACATCATCTCCAAGGACGAAATCAAAATAGACCCCAGCAGAATCGAGGCCATACAAAAATTAGAACACCCAAGAAACCTTAAAGAATTACAGTCTTTTATCGAGAGAATAAACTTTCTACGAAGATTCATTCCCAATCTGGCCGAGCTCCTTAGAAACATTACAAATATGCTAAAAAAGGATGTGAAAATAAAATGGGACTCTGAGTCCAGATAGTCTTTCGAACAAGTCAAACGAGCACTCACAGAGGCCCCTGTCTTAATCAGTCCTAATTTTACTAAGGATTTTTATCTTTTTTCTTTCGCTTCCGAACATACTATAGTAGCGGTATTACTACAAAAGAACAGTGAAGGGTATGAACAGCCCATAGCTTTCTTTAGTAAAGCGTTAAGAGACATTTCTCTGAATTACAAGATAATGGAGAAACAAGCTTTTGCCTTGGTGAAAGCTATAAAATATTTTAGGGTCTACATTCTCCATTCTCATACCATTGCATATGTTCTGAATGCAGTAGTAAAAGACATTTTGACCCAGGACAATCCGGATGGAAGAAGGGGGAAATGGATTGCTGTCATTTTAGAGTACGACATAGAGATTAAGCCTACGAAACTAATCAAAGTTCAAGGACTTGCTAAATTAATGGTTGAATCTAACTTCCGTGCTCTTGACATTAATTTTTTAGCTGTAGTAGATGAACAGGGCAAGATGGCAACTCCAAGCATAAGAGAGGTATTCCTCAGCTCTCCATGGTACGCAGACCTTATATTCATTTTGCAAAATTTTTCAAGCTCCCCCTGGTTTGACTAAGACTAAAGCTATATTTTTAAAGTTGAAAGTCTTAAAATTCTGTATTATGGAAGGCAATTTGTATTGGAAAGATCCTGGAGGCATTCTATTAAATTGTTTATTGAAAGATGAAGCTGACAAAGTGTTACAAGAATTTCATGCAAGAGAATGTGGTGGCCATCTGAACTGGAAGGTCACAGCCAACAAAATCCTCAGGGCTGGTTTCTATTGGCCCACCTTGTTTGTTGATGTACATCATAAAGTGACTGCATGTCATCAATGTTAGTTGTTTGAAGGCAAAAGGAAACTCCTTCCTCTCCCCCTGAAACCAATATCAGTTGAAGCCCCTTTCCAGCAATGGGGACTAGACTTGATTGGAGAAATACACCCCCCTTCTTCAGGCCAACACAGGTGGATTCTCACTACCACTGATTATTTTACCAAATGGATCAAAGAAGTACCAAGCAAGCAAGCCATTGACTCTGTTATTATCAAATTCCTTGAAAACAATATCTTGTCTCGCTTTGGATGTCCTAGAAAGATTATAACTGATAATGTAGCTGCTTTTTGGTCGAAGAAGCTCATAGATTTCTACAACTAGTATCACATTGGTTTGGGGCATTCCACAACTTACTACCCTTAGGGGAATGGGCTGGCAGAATCTTCAAACAAAACATTGGTAAATATCATCAAGAAAACGTTGCAGGAAAACAAGAAATCATGGCATAACAAGTTGGTGTTTGCCTTGTGGGCTGACAGACTGACCACCAAGAGG
Organism: Picea glauca; assembly: GCA_000966675.3. Classification (NCBI taxonomy): domain Eukaryota; kingdom Viridiplantae; phylum Streptophyta; class Pinopsida; order Pinales; family Pinaceae; genus Picea; species Picea glauca. The sequence continues at coordinate 11,105 of JZKD02S1596185.1, forward strand.
TCAATTAGTATGTCACCATACCAGTTGGTCTATGGCACAGAAGCGGTTTTCCCCACTTCCTTAGGAGTCCCTGTCATGAAGTTGCTTCAAGATGTACAAGCTGAGCCAAATGACTCACAGAGAAGAATCAACCAGATGATCCATTTGCAGCAGTCTAGAGAAGACGTTTTCAACAAGAATCAGGTAATCCAAGAAAGAATCAAGAAGATTTTTGACAAAAGAACAAAGGAGGACGATTTTGAGCTCAGAGATTTGGTGCTGAGATGGGACGCCAGAAATGAAGACAATGGAAAGCATGGAAAATTTGACATTCTGTGGAGAGGTCCATACATTATTCAAGCATTCAGGGGGAACAACGCTTTCTTGTTGAACAACGCTGATGGGACAGATCTGCCAAGAGGACCTGTGAATGGAAGAATGATGAAGCATTACGTGCCACCTCAGTAGAAGCTCGAGTTCCACTCACCATTGTACATACCATTTTTATTTTTTCGCCTGCATTTTCTGAGTGAATAACATTAGTCAGCTGGTTGAAGCCCGAAGAGAAGGCCCTAAGCCGCTGACCATTGTTCTTCCATTTTTTGAGAATAAAGCCAATCAATCAACAAAGGCTACTAGGTAGAAGTTTTCAGAATGGCAGGAACCAGGATTCTTGGCACTTCATAGGGCAAGTACCATCCCCAGGTGGAGTTGATGTTATCATCCTATAATTTATAGGATCAATTGGTGACTGGGATATTATATGTCTCTAGTATTTTTCGTTGACAAATGATATTTCATTCTGCAAATAATTTGAAAAAGAAAAGAAAAAGAAAAAGAAAAGAAGAAGAAAAAGAAAAGAAAAGAAAAATAAAGAAAGAAAGAAAGAGGGCATAAAAGAATTCAATAAAAGCCCCATGCAATAATAGTAACTTGGTCCATACCTTTCAAGCATGGCTAAGTTCTTTTTAAATTGATGTTGATAGGGTAGTGAATAAGTTTGGATAAACAGTTTAATCTTAGCCAAAGTGTCTAGGATAGATTAGTGAATAAATCTGGCCAGACTATCTAATCCTGGTCAGATAGCCCCAGGGTAGAGTAAATTCTTAACCCAACAGTCTAATCTGGGTTAACTGTCATAGGAAACTAGGTTAGAATATAGGTTAGTTGTCTCATTGCTTCATTTTAATAAAACCAGCTTGATGTAAATGTTGCACCATCTTTCAGATGCTTAAAAGATCGTTTGGTTGAGCCCCACAGTGGTGTCTACTTGAAAAACCTTGGAAAAACCCATAAAATGCATTTATCCTAAGTTTTTCCCTGGTGCATGTGTCTTCCGCTCCCCACTTATGCTCCCTGTACATATCAAAGGTCTTGATCATGGCACCCAGATCTACGGTGGACAGATCATTTCGGACCCCCCCGACCATTCTACTTTTAACCGGGGGGGTTCAGAATCGATGATAAGACTCGCGCTCATATGGACGACTCAGGATCGAGCGCTCAAATCTAGGGTCAGCATTGGATTCTGAACCCCTCCATCCAGTCGGCCTTTAATGGAGGGGGTGTGGGGGGTCTAGAATGAGTGATAAAAGGTGTGCAAAGATCTGCATCCAGGAAACAGGTGCTCAGATCAATGGCTCAAAGTCTTTTTCGGACCCCCCCGACTGAATTGCTTTTAACCAAGGGGGTGGGGGGGGTCCGGAATGAAATTTTCCCTCTAGAGGACCCCTCTTTATACATAGCATCATTTTAATGGCCCCGATTCCCATCAACTCTTGCTGTCTAACAGACCTATGTCACCTCTAGACGTCACCTTCCACTTTTCTCGAAATTGTCATGTCCCATAACTGTTTTCATTCCTTCCCCCCCATTCACTTGTGGCAAGCCCCTTACTATGAATTTTACCTCCAATCGATAGCCACCACGTCACCCATCCGTATCCCTTAGCCACCGTCGCCCGCCATCTCACCCTCAAAGTGATCCATTGGCCATTTATTACTGGATAATCTATCTGTTATCCAGCTGACCTATCTCCCGCGCCCAACCGACCCCTATTTCACTTAAAACTATCGTTATTCCCCTTACTGTCGCCATTCACCCATCGCACCAGATAAATTCACCGCTTACTCCTCCAATACATTCTGTTTCCCTCATCCACAGTTAGTCGCCCCCACTAACATTGTGTTTTATTGCAGGTATTGTTGCAGAAATGGCGCCAAAATCCAAACAAGCAGAAGGGGAGGAGAATTTGTTTCTCCCACCTCCTGTCTACCTGGACAAGATCCCACTGGTCGACAAAGACAGATTAATCGCAGATACCAAATGCGATTTTTATTTCTCATATCTTCAGTCATGGCTCAAGGAATTTTTCCAAGACCAGAGTGATGAAATTGGACTCTGGGAGTCCAATTTGCCCCTCTACCTCTTCCCTCAGATCCACCATTTTCCTGAGTTCGCTCTAGAGTATCAAGCCCACTATATTCCCGAACAAAGAGCCATCATCTCCTCATCCGGAGAGATCCTGTTCCTCATCATGCCTGAATCCATAGACCAGATCATGCAAATCCCCCGAGCCGACTCTGCGTCTCCCTTCAACCTGGAAATTATCACAGAATTATACCAGAAAATGACCTACCCCCAAAGAGCTCAAATATTCGAGCTTTTCCTTCCCCCATCCACTCCATTCCCCTCCACAAATCCTCCTTATCCGTCTTCCATGTTCTCCACTAAGGGAAACCAGGTCATCTCATCCTTTTGTGCTTTGTTAGGATACTATTCTTATCAGTGGGTAGATGAACCCATTCTGGGTTTTCTATCCATCTTCTCTACTGATGAAAATCCCACCACCCAGTTTGACTTTAGCACATTCTTCGCAGACAATATTCACGAACAGTTCATGAATTTCGGCACGGAAGGCATGTTCAGATACTCATCGATACTAGCATACTTGTTCGTCTTCTTCCAGGTGGATAAATTTGGCTTTTCCATGCAGAAGATGGACGGTGATGGTAGACCTCAAGCAGTCACAGCATGGACCTCCTTGCTCAAGCACAGCTCCACCAATTTCAGTTTCAAGGAGTTCATCGACCAGTTCTACCACCCTGTGGTAAGTATGTTAGGTGACAGGCCCGAGCCTCGGATAAACGATGAAGTTCAGAGGATCCTGCATCTCTCGGACAACACAAAGATCGGGGATTGGTACCTGTATCAATATTACACTGAGATTAGAATATACGGGTGCGAGTTGGCACCGTATAAGCTGCCCAAGTATCTGCCTGTCAGGATTTTTTCTCTAGAATATATAAGGAAGATTATAAATTCCGATGATATCCACTTCGTGTCATTGAAGAAAAAGCAGCAACTAAGAATCAAGGGGTAGATTGGCTCCTTCATCTGCAACAATTGTGGCACTAGGCAAGAAGCAGATAGGATGCTGAGGGAGATGAAGTTCTCCATGAGCTTCCCATGGCATTATGATCCATGTGGGATCATCTTAAAGATGAGAGTTAAGAACAAGAACATTCCATATGTTCATGAAGCTAGGCCTGAAGTGGAAAAATTTGCAAATCAGACAGTGTGGGAGCCTAACACATTGGTAGAAGTAGAACAGCAACGTCCCCCGGCCACTGTGTCACAAACGACCATGCCACAGGTCCCAAAAGAGAAAAGGCCGACGCAAGAGTTATCTTCACTTGTCACTGAGGTATCTTCCGAGGAATTCCAGCTGTATACCAAGAGCCCTAAGACTGTTGCATCTCTTGGCCCGACCGGGGAAAAATAAGCCTCGTCTACCACAGTGACCAAAATTGGTATTCATCCCTTCGGTTCGAGCCTCCATAAGGCCATAGCCTCAGCATTGCCGGAAAAATCTACAAATTCTCCTCTGACCACCCAGCCATGCAAGGTGGGACCGAAGCTAAGTATTTTCGAGAAGTATGAGTTGATCAAGAAAAGGAACCAGACCCTGACCAGCAGTACTTGCGCCCAGTTCTGGAAGCAGACGTCGACTACGCAACATAGGCTACTGTCGGCATTTGACACAGAAAAGGGAAGAATGCACATGGCCTTCCTCCAGGCGCAGGCACCAGATCCAAAGGTGATCACTGACTACAAGAGGGCCACCTTCAAATTCCAGACAAAGGATGTGCATCCGACCGATCAAATGGATCTGCACAAGCAGACAGGAGAAATGGTTTTCTACAATCTGGCACATGCTAAGGCTAAGGGAAAGATGAGATTCTAAGGCTGCTCATGGAGCAGAATGCACAGCTTAAAGAAATGGAGGCTGAGATGGAGAAGTTATTAAAAGAGAAAGAGAAACTGAATCCAATGGAATTCATTTTATTGCATGCTATCCCAATTTCAGGAGAGAGCACAGCGTCAGTGACAGAAATCCCATCTGTGACTCCATTGACATCACAGGAGAAGACAACCGACCTGGATAAGTCCATGGAAAAGATGAACCTGCAGGAAACATAGATCAGCAGGCTTAAAAAGGAAGTTGAGAACCTTCAGGAACTCAAAACTTCCTTCCAGACCAGCCTCTCCAAGGAAAAGCAGGTGACAGAGCAGCTCAAGCAGGAGCTACAGCAGCTCCAGAAGCAAACAGTGGCAGGGAAGACTTTGGCTGAGGTTAAAGAGACTGTATGGACAGACATCACTAAGTCCATAAATGAGATATGGCCCATGATCCAAATCATGTTTGAGCAGAATGAGTTGGTACTGAGAAGCAAACAAGCCATTGAGAAGATCAGAGTAGAATTGGGATACATGCCAACACAGGCAAACAAGATCATCAAGTTCATCAATTCTAAGACCAGGGAAGAGCTGGAAGAACTGAAGATTAAAGACAGATCAGAGACCATCCTTGAGGTTAAAAGAGCTTTGACCAAGAGAGGATTAATGCTTCAGTTGGAAGAAAAGGTTCAGGCCATGGACCTGGGGGTACAAAGATTCTTCAGTAAGATTGAAGCTCTCCAGAAGAAAAGTATTCCTGGTCTAAAAGTAATCAATGATAAATTGATGACACTCCCATACCACAAGAAGAGATTAGCCAAAGTGGCTAAGGACAGTTCAAAGTTTGCAGGCATTCAATGGAGTATCACTGGCAAGGCATTCCTAGATGCCCTCCAGTGGGACATTAGTATCCAACACGAGATTCGATACATCTTCCTCACCAAGCCTACATTCGCCAAGTACACAGAAATGGACGAAGTGTATCAAAGGATTCTCAAAGTCAATGTGCCCAGTCATCTTATATGGGAGGAACTTTGTGATCTAATTGATTAGAAGATGAGTTGTCCTAGTCCAGTCATTCGTCCAGTTAGATGAAGTCGTGCAGAAGCTTCATCAATGGCCCACCCAGAAATCAACGTGCAGTTACACCACATCATCAAGTAGTTCCTAGATTTAGGAAATTTGTTAAGTTAGTTAGGCTAAAAATAGATTTAGCACGTCCTGGTCATTAATGACAGGATCGTTTGTAATTTGAGTTATAAATACTTCACCTTTCGAAGTATTGAGGGTTACTGATCTTCACACCCTGACGCTATCAGACTGTAATCTTTTTGAAGAAATCTTCCATTAATAAAAGGAGACACTTTTACAGGATTCTTGCGTGTATTCACTGGTGATGTTTTTCTCTCTAAGTTGAATGTTATTCTCACTTTGTCATCATTTTGTTTTCTGAATCTAATCTTTAAGAGTAACGAATGTTGCAAGATTTATCTAGTATACCCTATTTCTGACTCGAAAGATTTAAGTGTTTTATCTTCTGGTGTTTTCAATAAAGAAATTCTTAATTGCTTCTTCGTTGAAATTATCTTTCTCATCTTTTCTGTTGTTCATCATTTAAATTACTAAAGAATCCAATGATTATATTATCTCACCCTGTGAAAGTTTTTTCCTTTGTGTTTCTTGTTTGTATTTCATATTTTAGTAAAACACAGACCCCATAGCCCAATGGATGTGTAGACTGTCTCAACCAATTCGAAAAAATACTTTGACAACAAAACCGACCTATTTATTTAACTAGCCTAATATTTGAAATTTGAAACATAGCTAAATCTAATAGAGAGATCCCTCTCTGAAGTTGGAAGGGCTAGATCCCAGCTTCAAAAGTGGTTGGACAAAGTTACCTTGGTAGATTTCTTCTGCTGTCAACCTCTAGGAAATTTACCAAGTGCTAACAGGACAAACATGTGGGCAATGAGGGGATGTATACTAGTTGTAGCAGTGGGCACCTTGGATTGAGTAATTCCATTGTTTATTAGACCTTATCTTAGAATTAGGAGTATTTTTCCCTAGTGGAGTTTAAGCCCCAAATTGGGGGTGACCTATTGCTAAAATTTTATGAGCAACAAAGTCTATGGTTGGGAGGAACATCTAATTTTTGCGTGCAGTTGGTGACTTTTCATAAAAGATAAGTGTTTTTTATGTGCTTGTCTCATTTACTGTGTGCTTAACTATTTATGTCTAATATGGGTTTAATTCTGGTATGATGTTGCATATAAGTCATTGTTGTTATTCTATATAATGTTGTTCACACATGTATGTGTGGTGTTGATATTTAGTATTGTAAACGTACATGATGTGTATGATCGTTATTATTAGTTATTATTGATAAGATAAGCTTCTTCTATTAGTTATGAGGCTCTCAGGCGAGGTTATACTGGTCGTACACACACATAAATACTTTGTGCGTGCAAGAGGATGGATTTATCATGTGTAGAGGAATGTAGTCTATGTGCACAAGGGGAACATAATTCTCTTGTAAAGATGAAATGGTTGCACACACAGTAGTGATTACATGTTCAAAGTGGATTACGTGCATAGTAATGTTGTGTGTTAGCATGCTTGTGCATAGTTGCATTGTGTTACTTCCAATGTTATAAGTTGTGTCAGAAGAAGGAAGTTTGCATGGTGCAACCAACTTGGGGTCATGCGCGTTACTTCAAGTATTTTTGGGCAGACCAAAGGTAGAGTAGAATCTATGCACTAGAATTTTTAGAGTGGCATTTCTCAACAGTAAGTTGGGTATGTTACATTCTGGTATCATATCATTTTGATAAGTGATGGTAATGGGGTAAGTTACAGTTTGATATCAAAATGCCAAAAGTTGAGAATTTTTTGTGGCATGGCCCAGCCTAGGTGGTTGGGGATGTTACATGTGTTCCACCACAACTATCATTCATTATCCACAACTAAGAACTTCATGAAGGATTTTTTAGATAGAGTAGCCCATGTTTTCCATGACTTGTAAAAATTTCTTCAGTGTGTGATCATAATTGGACATGCCCCGCATTCAAACTCAAAGATTAATCCTAATGAGTCAAATCAGCTCAAGGAATGCCATCATTAAAATTAAAAGATGAATATAATATGTACAAGAAGGAAATTTCTAAGTTCAAAACCGAAAATAAAACCAAATCATGAAAAAGAAAATAAAACTAAACTAAAAGAAACCCAAACCTGAAAATGAGAGTCATCTAAGTGAAATAGAAACAAACTAAAAACATAAACAAGGAACATGAAAACATGGTATAAATCTAGGAAAGCAGTAGAGTATCAATGATATATGCAAAAGTGTTTACATTCCCACTCCAAAAATTTAAATATGGGCAAAATCTTCAGTAGATAATTTTCCATGCAAACTAACACCCAACAAGAATGATTTTTAAGTAGATTACCTATATCATGATCTTTCCATAGTAATGGAACTCACTTAGCTTATAAAAACCATGTACTTACTATATCATTGTATTTGCAGCTTTGATTATACCTTATAGGTTAGACAAGTTGAGTTTTGTTCCATATTACACTACCTGTATTTATGAGCTAGAAGTAATCCCATAATGATTACACATAGTATGCTGATCTAAGATAACTAAGAAGGATATTGTTTACACCTTGTTGAGTCTGATGAGTATAAGTATTAGCAACCACTTGTACATAATCTGGAAATAAAAATTAGAAAAATTATGAAGAGCAGTGGTCAAACAAATTGATATCAAATCAAGCTCCTTGTTCCAATAAATGTATTGATATTTTTCACTAAGATATTTGTTGCCTCTTTGATTTCTTATCCATATCATTCCAATTATTCTATCATTCATATCGGATGGAATAACAGAATAAACCCACTGTCGTGATTGAAATTTTAAGAAAAGAAAAGAGTGGAATTATGCACAGAAAATAAATAAATAAAGTAAATAAAATGAACTAAGATTAAAAGAAAAAAAAAAAAA
>JZKD02S1596185.1:69879-90271 GCA_000966675.3 Picea glauca
ATCTTCTTAGCATTGGTGTATGAAATTTCTATCCAAATGTATTGATTAAAAGGGTCAATCTTATGAAGTTGAATGTGAGGAGAAATGTTTTTTCTAATATAACAAGCTATGCCTCTTATCCCTCTATGGTGGGATTTTTTGTTCCATGCCGACCACAAGACAAATCCTTCCATGTTAGGAACCTTAGACTCCTCATGCTCCCAAGTTTCAGCTAGACAGATAATATCAATGTCACTCGGGATCCAACTTATCATAGGACCTTTGCACCATGGAATTCCATGACAATTCCAAAAAAGGATCCCAAGTGTACCAAATTCCTATTTATTATTATCCTTTTGGTCTCTATCCCTAACAATAGCTTTTTGATTTATAATTATTGCCCATTTTCCTTCTTTCCTGGCTTCTTTTACCTTTTGAACTTCCTTCCTTAATTCATCTTGGTCTTCGGGAATGAAGTCTTCATTTATAAATATTCCTGACCCTTTTAAGCTCGAAGATTTACTAAGTATGTTATATATGGTCATTACAACTTACTTTGACACGGATCAACCTATCTTTGGGATCAATTATTTTTCCTATCCTCTTTGCTTCTATGAGGTAATTTGTATCAATTTGTGATTTATTTTTTAATTCTTCTTTTACTATTGCTAGCGTATCCCCCTCTTGTTGTTCTTTTATACCAAAAATTATGAGGTTCAAGGCTCTTTTGTTACACTCATGGTCCAATTCAATTAGTTTATTCATTTCCTCTTTGATGGGTTTGATATCCAATTTGTTTTCCATATTACTGAGGGTCAAATTGTTGGTTAGTTTTTCTTCTAGCTCTTTAATCCTATCTCTCAAGTTGTGATTTTCTTCAACCCCTCCTTCTTGGGTTGATTGTTTATGTTTTTCCATTTCTTGAATTCTATCCTTCATTGTTTGCAATTCAATATTGAACCCTAAGAATCTATCATCTATTTGAGTTTGAATGGTATCTTCAAAACATATAATAATATACAAAACATATATAATATATGTTTTGAATATACAAAACATATATTATATATGTTTTGACAAAAAAAAATTAAAGGTGTTTTAATTTAATTTAGTTAAATTTGTTGTATTTTAGATGTTTTTTTTTAATATTTTATTGAATTTTTTTAGTTTTTTTTTTCTTATTTTTTTATTTTTTTTTCTAAGTTTGAAGACATTTTTTGTTATTTTATTTAACAAAAAGCTTATTTTTGTCTTAAATTATTGTTTTCTACCAAATCTTAATTTTTTTCATTTCTTTTTAGTTTTTCTTTGATTTTTACTATTTTGTTAAGTTTTGTTGTTGTTTTTTTTAAATTTGGATTTTGAATATATTTTTTTAAATGTATTTTTGTCTTCATTAAAAAAATTATATTTGTGAAGATTTTCTCTTTTCTCTTTATTCATTTTTTAATGTAAATTTAAGAAAAAAAAAAAAAGTTAGTAAATAAATTTTCAAGTGACCATTTAGGATCCAATTTTGGGTTTTTTATTTGTGTAGGGATTTGTTGTCCAGAACGCATTTTGAATTAAGTCATAAGTAGCTGTAATTTTAACATTTAGAAAAAACATTTTGCTTTAGGTAGTGTCATGTTTTTATTTAGGTGTTGATTTTAAGGTTTTTCTAAGCAACTATTTTATGTTTTAAGGCCATGCTTGAAAAAAGTTCTAATTTTGACCCGGTTAAAAAAGTTGGTGCTATCGATAGCACCATGTTTTGATTTGGGGGTTGATTTTAGAGTTTTTTTGAGGAACCATTTTATACTTTAAGCCCATGCTTGAAAAAAGTTGTAATTTTCACTCGGTTACAAAAAGTGATGCTACCGATAGCACCACTTTTTGATTTGGGGGTTGATTTTAAAGTTTGTTTGAGAAACCATTTGATCCTTTAAGTCCATGCCTGAAAAAAGTTGTAATTTTGACCCGGTTACAAAAAATGGTGCTACCAGTAGCACCACTTTTTTTATTTGGGGGTTGTTTTTCATGTTTTTTATGCAAAAATATGGGTTTTAAGGGCTAGAATTCTTGTTTTGAGGTCACAGTTCTCATTAAGTTGGTAACTATGTTTCAAGCATTACTAATAAATAAAACCAACGTGTCAATACTCATGGACACATCTACATAATGTGCCCTTGTATTGACTCTAGACTACCATATATCCATGCCATGTATTTCTACCATGGTGAGTTGGAAGGTCTAGCCAATGCCTCAACTCATCATCCAAACTCTTCCCCATTTTCCTATTCAATTATTTGGATACCTTCCTCTTCAATCCATACACATTACTAGGAACATAATTCCTTAGTGATATTCAGTGACGACAAAGAGGTTGTAGTCTAAACATCAGCTACACAAGGGAAGATCATTAAGCACGTGTATGGTTTTATATCCCTTCCATATCCAAACACAACATGGCTTCACACATGGCTAGTTATGTTGGTATTCAATTTGATAGGAGGAGTGTATCCCCTTACTTAACCTGATTATGATATCATAACTAGCATAGCACAATATGCAATTAAGTTTTTATATAAATGCATTTCAACATCAACAACATTTGTTTTCTCAAGGCCCTCTGTCTTTTCTCATCTATTTGAGTATTGAAAATTTAATTGAGGGAAACTCCTACCTTAGTTCCCTTCAGTAATTATGCATCATAAGCAACCAAATACATGCATGGCCATTTATCAAATTTAATCGATGCTACCGGATTAGTTGGTATCTTGTAGAAGCTCCCGTGTTCCTCTTATCAACCTCTTGATTGGCATCTTACCACCCTCATTTTCTTCATAGAAATGGCCTTCATATATGGAAATAACATCGTCAACATCATTCTTAGCCATGCTATACGTATTTTTCATGGATACACAATCTATCATTAGTCATACCCAATTATCATAATTTCATTATTCCATATGTAACAACTGGCCAGTCTTAGTCTACAAGCATGCCACAAGCATATCCAAGCATTCCACATGCAAAAATGCACATCAACATGCAGTAAGCATTCAATATCATCATGCCTACTTCATGCACATGCATTCTAACTTTATTGTGTGCAACATACATCACTTCTTGATCCAGATTATTTTCGGCACAAAATGAGAACGGAGATATAATAAAGAAATGCACAGAGATATCGTAGGTATTCAATAATATAATAGAAATGTATCAGAGATGCAACCATAAATACAAATATATAGTAATACACGAATTCTATTAATGAAAGAAATGTACAGAGACTGTAAAAATACAAAGTGAAAGACTCCGCTAGAATGGTGGCCGCTTATCTCTGAGAAGAGATGCGATGGCTACTCGCATTCGCAAGAAGATGATTACAATGAGGCTCTGAAGGCCTTTTTACAATAAACAGGAATTCCAAAAGTCCTATACATCCAAAAACCTAACCCTAGGAGATGAAGCACCAAAAGTCATGTGGGCCCCGTTTGGGTAAGTTAGTATATCAACTTCCCAGGGTCGTAACTTTTGCATATGATCTATGTTTTAGGCGTATGAGAGCTCGTTGGAAAGGTATCGTCGAGGAGATTCATTTTGGGGGATAAATCATTTTTTTAGCTATCATTGAGAACCTCGATCTCGAAAAACCTTCATTTAGGCCCTCAAAATGGCCCCGGAAATTAAAACCTGCTAAAAATAGTAAATTGCCAAAATTGCCAGAAAGTTGTTTTGAGCCAGTTGGAAAAGGTGGGTGGTCACTGATATCCACCTGGATCACTTCTAGTATGTTTTCTAATGCACATTTGTTCCATCTTTCTTTATTTTATTTTCTCATGGTTGTGTTGCAGATGGTTGTCCTTGAATTCCTATAGACCCTTATTTCCCTGTATGTTCTCACACTACTCATCTTATGCACCATTGATATATGCTCTGACCCTTTCCTCTCCAATTCCATCTTGGCCATTATGCATCTCCAACCAATATGCCATAATGGCTACTAGTTCCACTTAGGAAACATACCTCAACTTTACCCTATTAGCGCCTTCTAACACATTGGGATGATGTACTCTATATAATACCATCATCTAATGCTAAAATATTTTCCAACCAGCTTAACCCTTAACATTATGGCATTTATTTCCATTATCTCTAGATTTTCTCAAATTTTTAACAATTTCCTTTACCTCATTAAGTAATTTCCTGTGAAACCCTTCTTGGCCACTCAAGACCACTTTGCTCCAAATGGAAAGCCACATTCCTCCATTTTTACTTGCACCCCGCTTACATTGTGCACTCTGATAATAGAGGTAACTTCCTTTATTTAAATACCTCAGCCACAACTACCAACTCATATCAAGCATCCCTTATAAGTTCTCATAGACTAGTCCCTGTAGATGATTCACCCATCCCTAAGATTGACCCATTCCATGGGTCACACCTTACTTCATGATATCCTTTATTTTCTCTTGCAGTAGCTTTGTCACCTTCATTAAATTTCTACCTTCAAGGCTATGGAGTCCTCCACAACTCCCTGTGCATGCAAATGATATTTTTCACTTGTTGTCTTCATGTTTCATGTGAGAATATCTATTGATTTACATTTTCAATCCATTCAAACTTTGTAGGAGTTGAATACTAATCTCCTTCACTCTTCCTGAGTCCTTTATCCAATCCTCATTTCCTTCCTTGTAGCTTTGCACTTCCCTTTGCAATATTCTCATAGATTCAACCAACTCCATAGACTCCACCTCTCCTTCCATTGGAATTTGTCCCAACAGTTTCCATGCTGACATCTAGCCCCTCTAATTCCATCTTCATGTCAGTAAGATATCTGACATCGTCCATAACTGTAATGCTCATACAAAAGCCCAAACTTCCCTCCTGCACCTCTAATTCTACAAGAAATATTTAAGGCCATGAGTCATCTTCTCCTGAGTTGACTACAAATTCTACTGCGCAAATCACTTTTCTAGGTGCATGGTGGATTCCTCTCTCAAAGATATTTCCAACAACTATTCATTTTCTCAAATATGAGCTCTGAGAAAAAATTTATGCTTGTTTAAAATTTCATGGGAAATCCCTTAAGATGATGTCATCAGGTCTACATGGCCTCCATGTGTACCTGCTCGTACATATCATATGACTCATCGACCCATTACCTTCCATGTGGATCCATATGGCACCTTTAGGATGACGTGTCCTACCCTACACCATGACCGAACACAGGCCTTCGAGATTCTAAGCCCACAACACTATTGAAAAACTCCTTCAGAGTGAACCTTACAAGATTTATGGATTTCCTCACAACACTCTTGGGCTTAGGCCCCCTAGAGATTTACATCAAAACAAAAATTCACATACTCATAAAATTCTTATCAGAAATTCAATTGCCTTGCTTGTGGGTCCTTCCATGGTCCATATCCTGCAACACCATTGGAATCATCTTCACATACTTCTCTCTGTGGAGTGGAAAATTTACACATACTCGAAACTCCTCCACGGCCTACATCCCACAGCACTGTCAGGTTCACACTCATGGATTTTCTCATCGAGGTGGCACAAACATACACACAATTTCTTCCTGCAACCCACAGTATGCAACTCTAATGGACCTATGCATTTGGTCCTTTCCATTTGGGCGATAGTTCTTCCTTCACACTAAATATTCCACAACCTATGGCCTGCAACATTATCGAGCTCACGATCTTGGATTTTCCACCAGGGTGACACTTTTACAAACATACCAATTCTTCCACGATCCACAACCCATAAAGCTATCAACCTACCACTTCCTACAACATTGTTAATCAATCCTTCCTAACCATCGATCTCTAATGAACAGTCAAGATCCAATCTTGACAACCAATGAGATGGTCAAGATTTTATCCTTAGCTGTTACCTGTGCCATGAGCGAATGTGGGTCCCACCTGTACTCGAATTTCACATGGAAGTTCTCTAACGCTATTGTCCTTGCTAATGTGTCGCTTGACATGGAAATATGATGTGGCACTTATGAAACTCCATGTTGATGTGTCATATGACATGGAATGTTGACATGGCACTCTCTTTCACCTCCATCATTCCTAGGACATCGTGCTCATATAATAGATCAGATGGTAGAAAATTGTGTCGACCAACGATTCAGATCATCATGGTGTTGCAAACTACACGAATTTAGTCAGTCGGGCTTCCCTTCATGGGAACACCAGGTAGCATGCTCCTAATATTTTACGCAATCCATGGCTCGCAAGACTATCAGAAAACCCTTCATGGACCTTTCTATGGAGGGTGTCAATTTAACACCTTTATTAAGATCTTATTTCAACCCACAGCCCACAAACCCTTCCCCACAAATATGTTGACTTAGATTTTTTCTGCCCAATCCCATGTTGGATCTGGACCATCAATATTCGAGATCGGAGTGATCTTGACTGTCAATTCACCAACTACTCCAAAATTAGTCGGGCTTCTTCAACCTGCAAATGAATCTCAGTCATTGATCGCCAAGTCGAATGTGATCTAGGTCGTCGGCTCTCCAACTCTTCAATCGCCATTAAAAATTCAAAATCTGGCCTTTCTAACCGAATTTAACTTTGTAACCTATAGATTTATGCCATTAAATGTCTCTTCAACTTTTTTGAGGCTTTTTTTATCTCGAATGTCCTCATAATTTGGAGATTTCACTCTATTTTCACCATTTCCCCCCAAATTCATCATAAATCCCAAAATTTGTAGCAACAAATTTTACCCAGTTTGTGTTAGTCCTTGGCTCATATAGGTCTAGTGTTGAACCAAAATATTTGATACCATATTGTAACATACCCAGATTTCCCAACTAGGAAAATTACTGCAAAAACACATTGCAATAGCCATGTTACCATACTATAACACACCTAAAGCCCTCTCTAAGGCATGCAACATAATATATATGTTTTGATACCAAAATACAAAAGGAAAAATAATGCAACATGCCTAACAAACATGCATCTAACGGTGCTTGTAAAACCCATAACATAAACTATAACAACAACTCATTAACAACAAATAATTATTGAACTTAGAGTTCTTAATGCAAAATGATTAAACATAATAATAGGAAAATATACACATACATTAACACTTAGTGTTAGTAAACAATGAGAAAACTAACTACAGGGGGTGGAGATTCCTCCCATCCATGGATCTGCTACTCTAGATCTCAGCAGTGGATCACCCCTGAGATGGGGCTAAGTATTCACAAAAGAGGGTGTCTTTCATTGTCCACTCACAGCTCATAAAAATCCCACAACCCACTGGGTCTTCCTACAACTATCTTGATTTCCACCAACTCTCTTCCCCGCACCTGCCCAAACTCATAAATATACCCCTTCACTCCTTTCACTCCATTCATAATGTTCCCCTTTCACTCCTCTCAGTCCATCAGGTTATACCATTCCTAATGTTCCCCCTTCACTACTCTCAGTTCATTGGGTTGCATCATTTTCTTTAAACAATTTATCTTGCACAGGTGTCAAGGAATCTCACTACTGGGAACTCAAGGGAACTTGTCGCTAGTAAAACGACCAGGAAAACAAAATGGTAGCATCTTACTGTTGCAATGCAACTCACACAGGAGTTCACTCTTCAAGCCTAACAACTTGGTTCTTCTGTAAGCCTAGCAGCTTGCTTCTTTAGTATCTTGTGCTCCATGCTCATGTGTTGCACCTTCAAGAACTCGCGTTCTCTGCCCCCATACATGGTCTCATGTTTCTACCCTTGGTTTTCTCCTCTTCCATACTCCTTAAACTTCTCCAGAACACATTCTTTCCTTGATCAACTAGCTGATTGTTGCATTTTTCCATGTGACGTCCTTTTTTCCTTTCTTTCTTGACTTACACTCCACCCAAGGAAAATTTTACTCAACCCCCATGCTTAGAATAATTTATGAGGTGACTTCCCACATGACCCTCTTATAGGCATTCAATGATTGGCTTTAGAAACACTCCAAAGGAAAATATAGAAGGTGCATACACAAGGTAATTCTAGAACAAGGTGGATTGAGATTAATACCCATGATCATTCCCTTCTTGGACCCCCTTGGACCCTCATACCCTTCCCCCTCTTGTGGATACCCATCCCCCCATTATTCTGTTTGTGTCCACATGTAGTGGTGTTATCTTTATTTAACATTATTCTTGACAATGTTTACATATTACATTACTTGGCCCATGGCCATATTATTCAATATGGGTTCTTTGTCCCAAACATGTTAGCTCACTAGCCTAAATGATAGTTACACAATTACATTATAATTTGTGGGAATTAAAATTGGGGATGTTACACATGTAACCCAATGACTGAGAGATGGTTGGGTTTTCCTACCATCATAGCTACTGCGTTTAATGTTAAATTTAGTAGGGAGGGTGAATTGGTACTGCTAATTTTTTTTTGTGTTAATCGTTCATTTTTAGTTTGTCGCCCCTAAAGGGGGTTGCACATAAAAGTAACAAATTCTTGAAAAATACATCACAAAGCAACAAAACAAAAAGTATGGATTCATCCCACTTCACAAAAACTTTCATTTTTAGTAAGAAAACACACATATGTTAGGTAGTTTTCATTTTTTGTTTACCAAAAGACACACTTGTGAAAGCAAGACATGATCTTGCCATGTGGATGGTTTGGTCTTTATTTTAGTTATGTTTTGTCAATTTCTAGAGTCAAAAGAGTCAAATCCAGGGAATCACCCTCAAGGCCCCTTATAATCTTGATCTCCTTAATATCGAACAAGTGAGAATTTGTCAATTCAATTTCTTATTTGATTATTTGTCAATTTAAAATTTGATTAGCTCAACCTCGTTAGGAATACTACTATACCTGGGTAATTACAACTAAAATCACTCAAGGAAATATTGGACCTCTTCCTTTTTGCAGGAATCCTTCTTCCATCAAGGTGGATTTAAGAACCAAAAAACGTTAGTGATGAGAAGGGGCCAACCTCTCATTCTCTGAATTGCATGGGGAATTTTCTATTCTAGCTGAGTGACCTCTGTCATCTCACTCTTTTTATTCCAAGTGGTGATTACATATTGTGAGATAAAAAGTGTGAGCCTAAAAGGGGGACCTTAAAAATAATGTGGTAGCATTTATTGCATCTTAACTTAGATAAAATTTTATAAAAACTTACATGGTTAATGAATTGTCCTTTTGTCAATCTACCCAACACTTATGAAATTGGTTAACAAAACCAAATAAAGGGTTTTCTTGAACTTATTGCCTTAATAAATTTAATTTCCATCACTCAATTTGCTCCAGAAACGATGCCAAAATATTTAGAAAATCAATACTTTCATTTTTTTAAGTATTTTCCAACCCTCTTACACATTTTATTATGGTTGTAGCAACTTGTTAGTAAGTTGATTTTAATTTTAAAATTCAAGTAATTTCACTCAGCCTTACTTTTACCTTAGTTGGTGCACTTTCTAGACTAGTTTGAGCTTAGTTTAGTACGAACATTTTTTTTTTGTATCTATTATTTTGTTTTTCGAAGTTTATAGCTATATTAAAATACATTGTTCTAGGTGTTAGAGACTAAGTTGACTTCATTCCAATGCATGATTGTATAAGAAAATCACTATATAAGTTGTCTTGGACTCTAGTGGATCCCAAGATCTAGTCTAGTTCAATTTTTCAAGAACCTAAGGGTGTCAACAACTTTTTTTTCACTCGTATTAGTTTTTCAGTCCATAGATCATTGAGCTTATCATTCATGCTTACTGCACACATTCACCACTTCCTAGCCTTTTTTATTCTCTAGGAGTTGATGGAGGATAATATCAAAGATGAGTGGTCCTAAGAGGACTTGCACACAAGTCCCTCGCCTCTCCTTCTTACCCCCTTCACCACCTTTTACATAGTACCATTCAAGGTGTGGGTAGTCTATGCCTTGTGCTAAGCTACCAAAAAGGCTTGTAACTAGCTAGACTGTCGAATAGGTAGAATTTGTCTCGACTGGCAAATTTTTCTTATACTAGTAATCTCAACGACCAAAGGTGTGGGGGTCACCCTCTTTTTTCATATTTTATTCTTCTCTCTTGCAAATTAATTGAAAAGGATAAAAATTAGGCATGTTACACCTTGGAAATTTTGACAAAATGATAAAATCTAAGCCCATGAAAGAAATTTGACATCAAGGATTATTTAAGAAATATTTTCATGCTTTAGATCATTTGATTGTAACTTATAAAATTTGTTCTTACTTGGTATTTAAGGTTGCTTTGTGATATGAAAAACTCTTTCTAATCCAACTCACTTGTCTTCCTTGAAAAAGGAACACTTTTCAAATCAAAGAGATTCATGTAGGAATAGAGAGATGGCAGGGGAAGTTGGTTAGTGAATTAGGCGATTCAAATTAGGATTTTTTGAGATTTGGAGTTCAGAGAGGAAGATAGGTAAAGGATCATATGAATGGAGGTGGCAGGCTTGGATGGGTCAGGCATACTTGGGCCCTCTATTCCCCCTGAAGACAGAGGACTGGGAGCACCATAGTCGTTCAAAGACGTAGTCCTAGGAATTATAGGAAAGCAAGTGGAGGACATAGAGATGGGGCGTGTAGGAAAGGGTACCTATGAAGGTAAATATTGTTGTGCATATGTTGTCATTGATTTCAAAATGATCATGGACATGGTTAGTTATAACGCAATAATACACAGAGGAAGTCATGAAAACATGAAAATAGAAGTGCGTAGAAGGATCGAAGGATGAAAGGATCAACGACGGAGAAGATATGGCACAAAATATGGTGCATAGATAGAGGAAGTCATGAAATGATGAAAACAAATCATGCAGAAGGATTGAAAGATGAAAGGATCAATGGTGTAGAATATCCAAAACAAGGGGATGACCTACGATGTAGTTCAAAAGTGAACTATGACGGAGAAAAATGGTACTATGACAGATTCCCTGTGGATCGACGAATGTTGGTACTGCATCATGATGAAGGATGGGAAACAACTACAGGGGGCTTTGAGTTAGTGAGACTAATGGTGCAGTGGAGTGTGACGAGACGAAGTTAATGTGATGAGTGATTGAGTATACTGCAATATAACAAGTGGGAGTTCAACAGTCAAGTGAACAAGTCACCAAGATGCACTCACAGTCTGATGGGGCAACTGGGTGAGCATACTGTAGGGAAAGTGTGATAGGATGAATACTTGTGACTTAAGTCGTGCACACCTATTCTATCTGCGTAGTGGGTTCTCTGTAGACCATAATGTGAATTGTTGTGTCAGTTTTTAAGAGATCCTCTAATAAGGATAGGTTTTGTTTCTAGATATGAGTTGGAGATCATTCGTAGGAAGTTTTGGTCCATTTGATTTAGTCAAAGAATGTCCAGTTGTAACTAGATAAGAGAATTTCTTTTTTATACATAATTGTAACTAACGGGACTCTGATCTAGTCAAGATATGTCCACAATATAATTTTCATGCGTCCACGTACTTTATTTAGACAGAAGTGTAACTAACATGAATTTGATCTGGTCAAGTTTTACCACAATATCACTGATATGTGTCCACATACATGAAGGGTAACTAAGGAAAAAAAATTATAAATAGGGATGTGTTATGTTCGAGCAATGTGTGCACGAGAGGAGAAGAAAATGTTCCTATAAGTATTCAAAGGAACTGAACTGGAGACACCTCAGATTGTTGTTTTGAATTGAGGAGAAAGGTCCATTTTTGTAAGAAAGGTCCAATTCTGTAAGAAATGTTTTTTTTTTTAAACAAAGTATAGGTTGGCAGGGTGGTGCTAGGATAAGTTGAAGCTCACTGAGGATTGGTGTTGGAATACTGAGGGGGGGTGAATTAGTATGAGCACCTTATACCACTTTTAACCACAATATATATTCTTTCACTTTAACAACAATGTTTAGCAACTTATCATCTATGCTTGCATTCAATATATCATGAGCATATAATCATAAGCAGCATCACATCAACAAAATCACATCAAATACACAATACACTAGTATTTACATGGAAACCCAAATGGGAGAAAACCACAGAATGATTTCTTATATATATCAAGAATTCATTCATAGGAAGCACCAAGTTCCAAATTCTCCAGTTGTAATTAGAAAGAGGCTACAACCCCTTATTTACAAGTTCTAACAGAAAAGAAGCTACAACTCCTTGAATTCTCTGGCTCCAACCAGAAGGAGGCTACAACCCTCAAGTTCTCTAGCTCCAACCAGAAGGTGGATACAGTGTTACACATTATTTTCATCACCCATATGATTGGTAATGATGTAAACCTATCCTTTATCTTGAGAAGGATCAATGGCCTGAATCCCTGAATAAGAATGAAGATACATTTTCCTAGAAAGATGGAATTATAATTTTCCTTTGTCAAAAACCTTAGAAAAATGGATCGTCGCACCTTTCTTAGTGTTAAGGGTGCGACGATTTAGGATCATTGTAGGTTGCACCACAGTGGCTTGTGACGTAGTCGCAGTTTTCTCAGTGTTAAGGGTGTGACGATTTTCGTACGAAGGAAAAAGAGGAATTTCTCGAAATTTCTAGAATAGAATCTTCGAGGATGAGATGGCCTTCGATCGGTTTGGATCTGAGTCATGTCCCTGATCTCATGGGATCATCCTAACCTCCTCACACTATCCTTTTCAACTTATAAAAGGAGGGGTGTTCTCATGGGGAAAGTTAGCTTTTGGATCTTTTGGATTGAGTTGGCTAGCTTTTGGTGTGAACTTGAGTAATTTTTGTAGCTTTGGGATTTGCTTTGTCAAGATATATTGTTGGTATCAAAATCTGTGGAGCAAGAAGTGTGTGGAAAGGAAGGAATTGTTGGAAGGGACCTTACAACATCAAGGCACTGGTTGTATTCTCCTTTTCATATCTTTAATACAGTGATATATTTCTTTCCCATAAAATTGGTCTTGTTTTATTGTATGACTCCTTGATCACATACATAGGTTTTGTTGAGTATACATTGTTTCTTTCACTTCATTGGCTTATGTCTTTTTTACAGGTTCAACATCCCATAAGCCTTGGAATGGAGCGAGGATGACACTAGTGAGGACAAACGCCATTTAAAAGGTATGTCATTTATCTCTTGTTAGTTAGTATGCTTGATAGTTAAAACTTAGGGAAAGTTTGGGAAAGTTTTATATTTTGTCTTGTTTTGTTCTAGTTTCAGGGTGAAACTAGGGAGATTTGTTTGTGTTTGCACTTACTGATTTGTCTGATAACAAAATTGGCGACCATACTAGGGACAAATTGTTTTCATATTTTGTCTTGATTTCTTTCTTTGATTTCTTGGGTTCTGTTTTCTGAATCACTCGGAGATCCATATTGACTCTCTGACTATTTAATTTGACTGGAAAAAATTTCTTGCTTTTTATCTTTTCCATTTTTCCTTTGATCATCGCACCTTACTTTGAGAGACAGTGCGGCGATATAGGATCAATGCACCCTTCCTTTTGACACAGAGCGGCGTATTCAACGTAACTTTTTCACCCTTTCTATCTCAACCCCTTCTTATATTGTTCTTGTGACATTGGATTTAATCACCAAGTAGTGTGATCATTGTGAGAAGGTTTTGTTTGTTTTCTTGCTTCCTATCTTTTTGGCGTGTGTTGTTTATTTTCCCTAGCAGACTCTAGGTTGGATTTTTTTTTTTATGGTGTCAGTTCCTGGAACAACCAATGAAGCAATCCCTACTCCGGGGGAGCCTTTTATTTTTCCTTCTTACGGAAACGTTCGTCCTCCTCACATCGCTACTTTGAGCCTTCCAGGTCTCACAATTGGATTACTGGTATGTTTTTTTTCCACCCAGGTAATCCTGAATGCAGCTAGTGCTTTGGTTGTAAGCACTTCCCCCAAGAACATAAACCTCATGTTGATCCTTCACCTTCTTCACCAGTAAGATATTCTTCACCTTCTTCACCTGCAAGGTCTTCTTCCGTTTCATCTTCTTCACCGAGTGAAATCTTTGAAGCTAGTAGCCCGGTGAATAAGAAGAAGAATAAAAGGAAGATTAAGAAGATAAAAAATAAGAAAGGGTCCACACTTCCAACCACTGTTGGACATGTTGGAAAACAACCAGTTACTGTTAATTGTGTTGGGAGTGTTGATGATGCCAAGATCACCCAAACAACCTGTAAGCCCAAGTACCCTTGCAGGCTTTGTAAGGATAGCCATCTTATTAAGGATTTCCCTAGTCTATCCAAGGTTATAGAAGCATGGTTTACACACCCTCGCCAACCCATGTCATCAGCCTCTGATCACCATGATGATGATCTCTTGTCAACTAGTCAAGATACCATTGGGAAGAAGAAAAGTAGAGTCAAGTTCCCATGTATGTTATGTGGAGGGAGTCATCAAACTCACCTTTGCCCTCGTATGGACAAAGCCTCGAAATTACTGGAAGACATGAATGTTTCCCAACCTCAACTTCCAACTGTTTATCGCAAGATTACTCTCGAACCACCTGTAGTTGATGGAATGATCAATTTGGTCCCTTTGTCGGTTAGTCTGGTTGATCAGGTAGTCAATCTGGTCACGTCTTTAGTTGAACTAGTTGATAAAGTGGTCGATTTGATCCCATCCTCGGTTGATCCCACTCTCCCGTTAGAGGGTGAAACCCAAGCAGTCGATCCATTTCCACCCTTCGACCCCATTCTCCGCTTGGCGAATGAAATCCAAGTGGTCGATTTGATCCCATCACCGGTCGATCCTACTCTCCTGCTAGAGAGTAAACCTGATATTTCTTGTGTTTTTCTTGTTGATACATAATCTACCATGCTCGGGGGCATTCCTCCTTCTCTCGTGGAACCCCCTCCAAGTAATGAGGTGATACTTTTTTGTTGGGGTGCACTAACTGGACCTCGTCTTCCCTCTCACATTCCTTTCAAGGTTACCATACAAGTTTGTGGTCGAGATGTCCCTCAAACATTGATAGACGAAGGTGTGTCCATTAGTATTTTTTCCTCTATTGCTTGGAAAACTTTGGGTTATACTCAACATGTGCCAGTTACACATAATCTGTTGGCTTTCAATAGAAGAACCAGTCACCCTTTATGAGTCCTTCCTCAGTTTCCCGTAACTTTGGGAAGAAAAAATGTCTTTATCGATGTCATGGTAGTCCAAGATCCCTTGGATTTCGATTTACTCCTTAGGAGAGATTATGTCCATTCCATGAAATATATTGTGTCCACTCTTTTTCATGTGATATATTTCCCTCACGATGGAAGAATTGTGACTATTGATCAACTTTCATTCAATGGTCTTGACTCAATGACCTCCCTAAACGTCTCGTATATGCAGACGATATCGTCCCCACCACAAGTCAATTATGTGGCATTGTCCCCCATGCCTTCACCTGTCGATGAAGATGAGCCTCTCACTGTAAGCTTAGTCTCTTATGACTTAGATCTGGTAGTTGACATGGTGATCTCTTTGATAGGGATTTTAGAGCTTGATCTCCTTATCCCTGCTGCAGCCCTCGACATGTGTTCCTTCCAGAGTGTGTTTTTTCCGTCAAATGAAGATCTCTTGGAAACCATGACTGAGTTTTGTCCCTTGACATGGTGTCCTTTCAGAGCATTTTCCTCTTGGAAGCCATGATCAAGAAGAGTCTTTGAGCATAGTTTTCTTATTTCAAGCCCATTAAAAATTGAATCCATCTTTGAGCATGGTTTTCTGATTTCAAGCTCATTAAAAATTGAAACCAGCGACGATGATGGTTTTTTCATTTCTGGGGCAACCTTGCTAAAAAATGAAACAGAGGTTTTGAGCATGGTTTTATGATTTCAAGCTCGTTAAAAAATGAAACCAGTTATGAGGATAGTTTTTGTGTTTATGTGGAAACCTCGTTAAAAAATGAAACATAGGTTTTGAGCATGGTCTTCTGATTTCAATCTCATTAAAAAATGAATCTAGCTTTGAGCATGTTTTTCTTATTTCAAGCTCGTTAAAAAATGAAACCAGCTACGAGGATAGTTTTTTCGTTTCTGTGGCAACCTCGTTAAAAAATGAAATAGAGGTTTTGAGCATGTTTTTCTGATTTCAAGCTCGTTAAAAAATGAAACCAGCTACGAGGATAGTTTTTGCATTTCTATGGAAACCTCGTTAAAAAATGAAACAGAGGTTTTGAGCATGGTTTTCTGATTTCAAGCTCGTTAAAAAATGAAACCAGCTACGAGGATGGTTTTTGTGTTTCAGTGGCAACCTTGTTAAAAAATGAAACAGAGGTTTTGAGCATGGTTTTCTGTTTTCAAGCTCATCAAAAAATGAAACCAGCTTTGAACATGGTTTTCTAATTTCAAGCTCATTAAAATATAAAACCATCTTTGAGCATGGTTTTCTAATTTCAAGCTCGTTAAAAAATGAAACCAGCAGTGAGGATAGTTTTGTGTCTTTGTGGCAACCTCGTTAAAAAATGAAACAAAGGTCACAAGGATAATTTTTGTGTCTTTGTGGTAACCTCGTTAAAAAATGAAATAGACGTTGTGAGAATAGTTCTTGTTTCTGTGTCAATCTCGTTAAAAAATGAAACAGAGGTATGGGGATTGAAGCTAGATTCCCGAGCATAGTTCATGTTCCTGTGTCAAGCTCGTTAAAAAATGAAATAGTTCCCCCCCTCTTCAATTGAGTCAAGTACTTTGTTACGTATAGTATTTGAATCTTTTGTTCATCCTCCTATGTCGTTGGATGAATCGAAGCTTGGGGAGAAGTCCTTTCAGCCTCTAGACTTCATGCTGAAGTTAAACTGCTAGCTTCTTAAGCTAGGGGCCAAGTGCCAAATATCCCTGGATAATGTGTTGGGAGGTCTCAAGCACGGTTTTCTCTGGTTCAAGATTGTGTAAAAATGAAACCACCTACATTAAGCATAGTTTCCTCTAGTTCAAGCTTGTGTAAAAATGAAACCAGGTCCAAGCATAGTTTCCTCTAGTTCAAGCTTGTAAAAAAATGAAACCAGGTCCAAGCATAGTTTTGTTTAGTTTTTAATCTTGTGTAAAAATAAAATCTATCCCAAGCATAGTTTTTTTTTGCTTTAATATTGCATACAAGTGAAAATAATCCCGAGCTTAGTCTTTGTTCTTTCTCATTTTTGTAAATACCTAAGAATGTAACCAAGTAAACTTTTATCACTTTTTCAGACTCGTAAAGGTTATACGAAAAAGGAACCCTCTGGAGTTCCCTTTAAAGATATTTTCAAACTCTCTAAACATCAAAAGATTGTCAAGCGATCTTGTTCTTTTCATTCTCGTTAAAGTATTTGAAGAAAACGTTTGTTGAGTAGTAGTTTATCTCTCTTTTGGTCTCATCAGACTACTTTACGAAAAATGACATTTTGGGTTTTCCTTTAAGTGTTTTTCAGACTCTCCAAATATGAAAAACCCCTGAGTTTACTTTCATTGGAATCGTAAAACAAACATGAAAAGGCTCATATGGGACTAAACCACTCCTTCCTAGGGTTCGTTAAAAATACTTCAAAGGACTCATCCGAAGGATGAGCTTACAGTTCAAGCATATGTTATCCTCCTCAAGCTTGTGTAAAAATAAAGAGGTACTCGCCATAAATGGTGGGGGGGAATTAGGAAAGAAATTTATCTAAACCTGTATTCTATGGAAGAGTCGCTTTTAAACATGACACCCTTTCACGCGCTTTGTGTCTAGGTTGAAAAATCCACTTGTCTCTTGATCATACTCCTTTATAAGATTACAAATTGGTCTGTGATCCCTGTTTTTGAGTCAGTGTTTCTAAGACAGTTTTCGTGTCATCAATATGTTCAAAGAAAAGTTCAACCCGGAAATCCATCTATTGCGTCGTTCATTTCTGCAGTCCTTAAGCCTTCTATTTTGTCGGTCATCCCTGATTCAGTCATGAATCACTAGTTACTCTGATATACTTCAAATATTGTTACTTGTTTCGTGTCATCGATGGGGGATACATTAAGGCCCTCATGTGACGAGTATTTTCCTATCGAAATCAACTCATTATCCAAGAATTAGACTAAGAAACTAATTATTACCTTGGAATTTGCATGCCTCAATGGTGGTTTCCTCACTTTCGATAGTGGGTTTTCATTATTGACACCTGATCGGGATATTTCTGTCGAGTGTTCGACTTCAAATCACAAATTCACACCCGTTGGATTGTACTAGTGTACCTTGGGAGTCATTGACATTAATGGTGATTTCCCTTGCACTTGTTAATGGTATTCATTAATGACCGATAATCAAGTGGTTTCTACCTTGTTCGACTTCAACACATGTATTCACATGGTTAGATTTGTACTATAGAGTGGTGAAAATGAAGACCCTGAATGTTTTCTGACAGATTCAAGTTGTGTTGGAGTATATTCATATTATATTGTTGCATAGATACACAGTGTGTGTCTCATGGCTATGTTCAAATTTGAGTCTTTAACACATATATCCATAGTGTATTTTTGGTGGCTATGTTCATATTTGAGTCATATTGGCATAGATCCACAGTGTATGTTTGGTGGCCATGACTTGTCTTACTTGACATGGGTCTTTGAAAGTCAACATTTATGATTTGAGACATTTGTATTCTAAGTATGGAAATTCCTACCTCAGTGATGATATATTATTGTACTGTATTTCCTTGTTTGTTGGCAGGTTTTCGACCGACGTGTTCCTTGTTCCCTACACACAATCGACAAAGTATTTCAACTATCATTATGTTCTAACTTCATACTTTGGGGGGCTCTTTGTTACAAATTATTTTCATCACCCATATGACCATTAATTATGTAAACCTATCATTTATCTTGAGAATGATCAATGGCCTAAATACCTGAAGAAGAATGTGTTGATTAAGGTTGGTTGTCATTGATGTCAACCCTTGAAGAAAGCCCCGTAGCACAAAGGTTGGGTAATGGACCCAAGATTTTTTGATGTAAAGATGACTCATTATTGTCTTGTCATGGTTTATAATAATTATAAATGGATTAACTCCAAAGCGGTCCCCTTATGGTGAAAGCCCTCACAGGAAGACGCTTTGCAGAATGAGTTATCCTAGAAGTATGGTTAGAGAACCCATGCTTATTTGTGGAATAATGAGATGAACACTAGTGAATTCATCAGTGAAATTATCCTATATGGATAGTTCTTTCCATTCCTTTTTTGGTGGTATGTGGAACGTCACATAACTCCTCACGGTTAGAGAGTTATGGCCATGAGAAGTTGGAGAACCCAGGTTTGGGTAATGGACCCAAGTTTGTTTGACAGATACCGGTATGCATTTTGATATATTTTTAGGTAATACTATTCTATATGGATATTACATGTCATTCCATTTCTAGTGGTATGTGGAACGTCAAATAATTCCTCACGGTTTGAGAGTTATGGCCTTATGAAGTTGGAGGACCCTTATATGTCATCTAGAAGCCCCAAAAGGTCAAAGTAGTCAAAGTGGTTTAAGAGATTTTAGAAGGTAAATAATAAAGTGAATTGATGAGTGTACTATAATTCAAAGTGAATACAATAAATTATTTAAATAATAAATTTAATGGAGAAATTAGAAGTGTGTTAACCCTAAAATAAGGAAAGTGGGCAAAGTGACCTAGAAAATGTTTTTTAGGAAGCTACTTGGAGAGTATAAATAAGAGGAAAGGCTCTTTCATTTTAGATACACTTGAGAATATTGAATACCTATAGGTTTCTGAGGTAACCAAAGGATATATAAGCCAAATTTCTGTGGGAAGCTGAAGAAAAGAAGGCCGGAATTCAAGGAAGGATAAATTCTTTTGATGATGCTTTCTAAGGTATGTTATTTATAGGTCATATGACCATTTTCGCAATAAATTTTTTTCTAGAATGATTCAGACCATGAAATTTATATTCCATTGAGGAAACATATCCAAGAATCCATGGTAAAAAATTCAGCTTGTGGTTTGTTGTATTTTTGGAGTTACACTCTATAGAAAATGGGGTTTGTGGCTAGTCCTGAAACTAGTCAAAAAAATGTGTTTCGGGTAAAAACGTCATAACGTCTTCATAAAAAATCCAAATTAAGTAATACAAACTGTGTTGTTTATATTACAGTCTATAGTATGTTGTGTAATAGTTTCATATCTATTCAAAAAATATTTCGTGCGAGTCACGCTCTACAAGGTCACTCTCTAGAATAAGCCAGAATTCAGCAAGGTATGCCATTTTTTCTATAACTACATTTCTGAGAGGTTCCAAGTAGTGAACCTGGAGGAATTGCATAAAACACACTGAATAACATTGTGTATCAGTTTCATATATTTATTCATTACAGGTACAAAGTTAAGATTATTTCAAGTTAGGGTTGTTGACTAATCCAAAACTAGTCATGTGAGACTAAAGAAAAGTTTGATGTAAATGTTAGTCTCTTGTTGTTTAAAGTTAAGGAAGGTTTGCAGGTA
>JZKD02S1596185.1:106252-124216 GCA_000966675.3 Picea glauca
AAGATTAAAGTAGGAAAATATGAATAAAGTCTTGAAACCTTGAATAACCCTCCACATATTGTAGACATGAAGATTGAGATGATGCACATGTGTGAAAAAGTAAATGTTTGACATCGCCATTTCCAACCCTTCATGTTTAATCCTTAATGTTGTTGAAGAAACAAAAGAAATTTCATGGAAATAAAAACATGAAATTGTTGCCAAAATTGTGCCCTCTTATTGACAAAGATTGGAATTTATGTCAACATTATAACAATGAGTGTTTATATCATGGACCTCTATATGGATTAACATGACCATGAGAGGATTAAAATAGGAAAATATGAATAAAGTCTTGAAACCTTGAATAACTCTCCACATATAAATTGACAATGGCAATGTGATTTTGTTTCTTTGTCATGTGAGACACAATGAAAATACACAATGAAAAGAAGGGTAATGCTCTAAAAAAATATTATAAAATGTTTGACATCACCATTTCCAACCCCTCATGTTTAATCCTTAATGTTGTTTAAGAAACAAAATAAATTTCATGGAACTAAAAACATTAAATTTTTGCCAAAATTGTGCCCTCTAATCGACAAAGTGAAGATTGGAATTTATGTCAACATTAGAACAATGAGTGTTTATATCATGAACCTCTATATGGATTAACATGACTATGAGAGGATTAAAGTAGGAAAATTTGAAGAAATTCTTGAAACCTTGAATAACCCTCCACATATTGTAGACATGAAGATTGAGATGATGCACATTGTAACAATGAAGTTTCATATCTTAACAAGACCTTTACAATGGTACAAATATGACACAAAACAAATTTTGGGTTCAAAAGTTATGGTGAAAAAAATAAAATATGTGTTTCACAAGTTGAAAAAAGATGCATGTTGCATGTCACACAAAGTTCAAAGTTCACATATAACACGTCACACCAAGTTCAAGTTTTGAATGTCACATGTTAGACTAAGTTCAAAGTTAACAATTCAGACCAAGTTCAAAGTTCACGTGCATGGAATAGATGTTTTGTGCATGTTGCATATTGCATGTTGCAACATTTTCAAAGATGGATGCCGCATGTCACAAGATTTTGAAAAATGCATGTCACAAGTTGTAATATTTTTTAAGTTTTTTTTACAGCTTCCAAAAACTTATTATTGCATCTTCCCAAAAAATTATTTTTTCATGTTGCACCAAGTTTAAAGTTTGCACATTGCTTGAAAAAGATGCTTGCCACATATCACATGTCACAAGACTTTCAAAGTTTCATATATCATGCCACAAGATTTTGGAAGTTGCATATTGCATATTCAAGTTCTATTTGTTGCCTAGACTCCATATCCCAAGCACAAGGCACTAGGTCTTGCTTGGATTCTCATGTTCTATATTAAAATACAAAGAGATTGCCATCCTTAAAAGACAAAGAGATACTAGTTTGGAACTCTTGAAACCCAAAAACAAACAAGCATGTAAAATTTAAATCCAAACTTGAACAATTCAATCTCTTAAATTCCACGTTTACCAATGCCTTCAAATCGCTAGGATGATATCCATGGAGCCACAAATTGATGAAGATATTGTATATCAAGGCCATTAGAACCAAGGAGTATTGAATCAATATATACCAAGTCTTATAAGAGAAGTTGAAATTATCATTAAGTGTATAACAAAATTACATTCATAGATATATACAAGCCATAGAAATAGCCTTGTATATATTATCAGATGAAAAAGTACCCATAATGTCAATGCATTATATGCATCATTACATGTTCAGCTATATAATGTACATTTAACTTTCTTATAAAATTATTACACATCATGAATTTCTTTTAGTCTTATTTTGTGCTTTCCAGGTCTTAGGTAATTCATCCATCTCCATGTCTTCATTTACTGGGTGCTCTTCAGCAGTTGATGTTATTTCATTCCTTTCATGTCAAGTACATATGGTCTCGTACGCATGGCGTGGATGCTTCTGTGAGGGGCCGTCACCTACAAAAACCAAAAATATTAAATTTATATGGCCAATTTTTAAATATCATTGAGTTGGTTCATTAATATTAAAAAAAAAAACTCTGCAATGTAATTATTTACTTGGTCCTCTAGTCGGCACCGTTGGAATGGTTGTCGAACTGTTCACCTGATCTTCAGGTCGAGGAGGATCAAATATGACATTCTCTGCCATTGAAAAGTCAAAATTTATAAGTACAGAATTATTAAGTATATGATTAATATACAGCCATTTTACCGTCGTGGACCTCAGTCACAGGAACATCTTGGGGCTGCACATCACTAGGATGGGGTTGTTGGGGAGCACCATGATCTTCTAGTTGTGTTTCACTATCAATGCTCTGTTGTTTAGTACTAATGGTTTCGCTGATAGTGTTGCTCCCTGATTAAAACAAAGTAAGACATTAAATTATGGACGATATCAAACATTTACGTATTTTATAAGTAATGAAAGGTTAATGTGGACTGATTTTTATTTACCTTATCCCGTAAATTGGATCTTGGGGTCTACCCCATGCTTTTCCTACGATCAACCACGTCTTTATAACCATGCTTGTAACCAATTTGGAGGTCTTCCTTCGTGGTTTCAGTTCCAAAATCGTCGCCCTGCATTGCATAAGGGTATGGTTTTTTAATTTTTTTGGCTAAAATTACCTGAAAGTTGTAAGGTGATACAAATAATATTCTTAAGATGTTTGGGTACTTATGATTCATGATTGTAACCTCGAGTAGCCGCCCTGGCCTAGCTTGTGTTGGCCATTTTTGGAAATCCTTTCTTTGGTTTCCTTTGAAGTGTCAGGCAACCTGTCATCAAAATTTTCAAGTATGTTATATATAACCACACTTTTATTTATATCTAAAGAAAAATAAAGCTGGTATTGAAATCAAAATATTGTAATTTACCTTGGTGTACCAGTTATTTGTTCTCCTGATTTTTTCAAAATCTTCTCTTTTACATCATCAATGATCGCCTTCTACTCCCTCTCTGGAGTTGAGGGAGCAATATCGTACCTAGGATTTCATGCCAAGCTTTGTCTATAAACATCCTACATATATTTTAAATATCCTCCTGCTGCAGAGGTGACCATTTTTTTATTGAATGTGTCTACTCCAAAGAGGCCTTCAAGATAATCCATAAGTTCCTTTTTGAGGTTGGAATTCTGGAAATTCCACCTCATGCATAAGGTTTCCCAAAAAATCAACAAGGTCTTGCTCTCTAGGTGCCTATAAAAATGGTCGTTTCCTACACACAAAAATATATGATCATTAATTTGAAATTAATAATCTAGATGATTTGTGTATGAGATGGACAACATTAAACAATTAAAATGTGAATTAAAACTACATGGGAGTCTTGATTGTTTTAATGGAAGTCCATTATCGTCGACCAAAAATGTGCATCGAAGGGTCCCCGTGCTTGTCACACATCTAGCTCCAGGAAATGCAACCATGTCAACCACATCACCAGCCTCATCTCTGCCACCATCTCTAGACTCTGACCGATGTGTGAATGTTTGGCGGTGTGTGTCATGGCTCCTATGTAAATTAGGTGTGGAATATGGAGAAGTAAATAGTACTGTAGAAACTATATGACCACCTGCATCAAGACTCGATAGCGTCTCTGTAGCGCCATTACTACCAACACTGGGTTGAACAGACTCCAAAAATCTCTTTATAAAAAAGAAAATGGTTTTTCATGAGATAATGTAAAAGTTAAAGAACAAAGTTTCATAATTGAACATATGAGTATATTAGAAAAAAGGAACATTAAATTATGGTCATTACCTTATATGTGTTAAGTTGTGACATAAGGATATTGATCTTTGCTAGGACATCGGGAGTTTGATCTGGACAATCTAATAAGCTAGCAAGTTCCTTGTTCGCTTTAGTGATATTTTTTTTTATTAAGACCATCAGATCAGGGGATGAATACAACCCCTCCTCATCGGTGGAATCATGATCAACATGGCCTGTAGACTTGTTGGCATAGGGACAGACCCAGGGTTCAACTCCAAGACCGCACCAACAAGCCCTGACTACTCGCCCTTTCAGCTACACCTGCGAAGAAGATGCAGTCTCACCCGAAGCAGCCATGGGGGGGTTGCAGGACAGAGATGTCTACAACCAAGGGGAATATCAAGTGGATCTAATACTAGATGGTACAACATTCATATATCACTTATCAACTTAGATATATTCCACACAATTGTCTATCAGATATAACACAGTAATGCAATAGAAATATATCAAATGACAAGAATAAAGAATCAATCACACACAACACAAAATATACATGGTTCACCCTCTCTCTACGGCTATGTTCACATAACTGTGTTTTATAATGTATTAAGATGAAGCATGCAGTTCTTGTCTGCACTCTTAGCTAGCATATCTTATTTCTTCTTCTCTTTATCTCTTCCCTTCCTATGCACCCAACTAGAGGGTTGATCTTTGCACCCAGCTGAAGATCTTGCAATACAGAAGGCTCTTGTACTCATCACTTCTCTCTCCCAAAATGGTACTCACTCGATCGCACAACAAAAATCACAACACCAACAATAGTAAAATCAATGACAACAACCCATCCCATGTCCTCTTGACCTCTATTTATACATTACAATCACTCACCAACATCCTTCGGCCAAAACCTAGGTGTCAAAACCCTAGATACCAAAACCCTAGGTGTCTAAAACCCTAGGTCAACTTGACCTGCATTTTCATGGCTTCGCCAGCCTGTCTTTCCTTCCTTCTTGTACAGTGCTCCAAATCATCTAATGGTGGATTGTTTCTCTTGTTGAGTTGTCAACAATCCTTCTTTCTTACTAATCTGTCATCCTCGATCTCCTCATCCAATGGCACTTGCTCTGTCTTTTCTGCTCTTTTGCTCACTTCGACCCAGTAATATTCACTATGTCTTTCGTGAAGTTCTCATTCTGCCTTTTATTCCTTGTTCTTCGCTTACTTCCATAACCAAGGGCCAAAAGACCCCCAACACTCACCTGTGACTCATCCCGAGGCACTTCAGATCTGATATTTTTGTTTTACTTCAACTTCAGACTACGAATTGAAGCCTTTTCTTTTTGCTCTATGCTCTGTCTCCTTCCTTCCTTGTGCATACTATGTTTTCTGTGTCTGGTACCCAGTTTCAACTGCACCTAGTACCTAGACCCTTTTCCTTATGATTTTACGTAGAATTGTGGGGCAATAGGTTGTCATAATATAATTTCAACTGGCTCCCATTCACTAATCCTTCCTTCCATTCTCCCTTCAAAGTCTTCAACTATGCAACTCCTCCTTTTGTAACATAAGCGATCTCATATGGCCCGAGCCAATGCATTCTGAACTTCCCAGGATGTCTTATGAACTTATTGTCATATATCAGTGCTATATCACCTTGTTTAAATGCCTTCTTCTTTATGTGCATGTCATGATAGGCCTTTTCTCTTTCCTTTTGCACCTGTTGATGGAATCCTGCAATAAACTTGTCTTCTTCAAGTTCAAGCAACTGTGCAAGCTTCTCTTGAACAACATCAGTGTTATCCATGTCTGTAAAGGAAACAATTAGTAGGCTTGGTACCAGGTATTCCATTGGGACAACGACTTCTAGACCATAAGACTAACTTAAAAGGGGTCTGCATTGTTAGCTTCTTGCAAGTGATTCTATAGGCCCAAAGTACTGTTGGTACTCTTAAATCCCAGTCATCCCTATTCAAACTGCAAATCTTCGTCAGCGTTGTCTCCAATATCTTGTTGAATGCCTCCATTGTCCCATTCTCTTGTGGATGGTAAGGTGTGTTTTTCTAATGGTGGACTGCAAATTCCTCAGTCGGGACTTCAATTGTGTTATTTATGAAATGTGTACCTTGATCACTCATAAGGATCTTTGGGCTTCCAAACCTAGTTATGATGTCATCAAATATGAAGCGCACGGCTGTAGTTGCACTATAGTCCTTAACTGATCTTGCTTCATCCCATCTGGTCAAGTACTTTGTTGTTGTAATTATGTACCTTGCTCCTGTGCGCTTTCCTGGTGGGTTTATAGGTCCCACGAAGTCGATGGCCCATTTCTCAAATGTGTGTAGGTTCAGCGGTGGTGCTAATGGAATTTCATCTCTTCTAGATGGTTTCCCAACTCTTTGGCATACATTGTAGGCTCTGTAATAGTCTTTAGCATCTCTGTGTAAGGTAGGCCTCTAAGCACCTTCTGTGTGGTTGCTTTCCCTGCATAATGTCCTCCTGTGATGCGTTCATGAGATTCTGTAAGGATCAATGGTTGCTCTGCCTCCATAACACATCTTCTCAATATCTCATCAGGTCCCATCTTGTAGAGTTGTCCAACTATAAGTGAAAAGTTTGCAGCGTGCACTACTAGTTGTTTCTTCTAGGGAATTGTATACTCACTAGGTGCCATTCCTATTGACAGGAACTAGATTATTTCTTCGAAGTGGTCATCAATCTTTTGAATGGCCAGCAACTGTGCGTCCGACAGTGTATCCTCCAAACTAGTGGGCTCTTCTCCATGTTCCAACCTCGACAAGTGGTCAGGACCTTTGTTCATTATTCCTAACTTTACTATGATCTCAAAGTCATATTCTTGAAATAGAGGAATCCATATGCATATTCTCCCCCCAACACTGGCTTGTTGACTAGGTATTTCAATGCAAAGTGATCAATAAACATTTTAAAGTGTCCCCCCAACAAGTAGTGGTGAAATTTTTGCAATGCATACACCATGGCTAACCCCTCTCGCTCAGTAGTGGTGTAATTGATCTCAGCAGTTGATAGCTTCCTACTGGAAAAGGCTAACGGATGGTCAATATCTTCTTCCTAAGTTTATGCTAAAACTGCTCCTAAAGCAATAGAACACACATCGACATGCACATGAAACTCCTTGCTCCAATCTAGAAAAACCAGAATAGGCGCAGTAACCATTTTATGTTTCAATGTGTCGAAGCTCTGCTTGCACTCTTCTGTCCAACAAAACTGACAGTATTTCTTCAAAATATTCTCCATGAGTGTTTTAATTTGAGCATATCCTTTAATTAACTTCCTATAATATCATGTGTGTCCCATCGTAGTGCACAGATGTTTGACTAAAGTAGGAGCGGGTAGATCAACTATAATGGAAATTTTAGATGGACCGACCAGCAATCCCTACTTGCATACGATATGACATAACAACACTCCAAATGGTGAGAAGAAGATGCATTTCTTCATATTCAAGGAAATTTGACACTGCCTGCATTTGTCCAACATTAGTCTTAGACATTCAATATGACTTTTCAATAAATTAAAAACAGTCCAATCATCAAAATATGCTTCTAGAAATTTATGCAGAAACTCCTTGAATGCTTCGACCACCACCCTGGAAAAGATGGCTGGGGAATTATTCAATCCAAATGGCATCACTATATACTGAAAGGACCCCCATTCTATTTCAAATGTGGTCTTGTGGAGATCTTCCTTGGCAATCCGGATCTGATGGTATCCTGAAAATCCATCTGTAAAGGAATATACTTATTGGCCTCCCACATGATATAACACTTCGTCAATGAATGGCATAGGGAAGGGGTCATGAAAACAGGCATCATTTAGCTTCCTTAGATCTACATAGATCTTGATCTCTCCCGTATTCTTGTATTTCACCACCATAGATCTAATCCATTTTGATTCTTCCACAGGTTCTATAATTCCTGCTTCGAGCATTCTGTCGAGCTCAATCTTCACTTTCTCCTTATATTTACGGTTCAGTCTGTAGGGTCTATGTTTGACTGGTATTGCATCTAGTTTCAAAGGGATCCTCATCTCTCCCATAGGCCCTTTAATGCCCTTCATATGATTGAACTTGGTTGGAAACAAGTCCTGATATTCATGAAGTAATTTGGTTATCTTGTCAATAGTGGCAGCATCCCAATAATCTCCAACATTTGCAAGCTTCGGTGTCTGTTCTGTTCCAATATTGACCTTCTTAATCTTGATTGGTTATCCAATGAATGGTAACTCAACTCATGGTCCTTCCACATCTCTTTGGCCTTCTATTTCTGCAATGTTCACCTTTCTTGGATCATCGTCTTCATTAGCATTGATGTTGTAACAACCTTGCGGTTTCTGGAGAGGTCCAGTCCATTCGTCCTCTTCTTGCTCCAAAGGGAGGTTAGATGCCTCCTCAAATAATTTCTGTCTTACAATCTATAATCTGTAGTGCTTGATCTACTGAAGGATATTTACTTTCAAATAATAAGGTGGTTACAAAATTATGAGTCATACCTTCCCAATCTGTAGTGATGAGGCGTAGCTCTTCTTGAAGGTACTAGTTGATACATGTCATGTCCAACGTGTTAATGAATTTGTCGACCCACTTCTCTTGAGGATGTTGCTCTAGGTTGCTTTGCAACTTCACACATGGTCCTTTGGGCATCTTCGACCTGTGTAGCAAACTTCACATCCTTCTACTTGTGCTGAGAACCACGTTGTCATCAAGGTACGACATTGTACCCATCCTGTAATGTTGTTTTTTTGTGTCCCCCACCATCTTGTTGGTGTGGATTTCAAGGCCTCATCCATTGCCAACAATCTTTGTTGCATTCAAACACTTTCTTCAAAGTCTGACAAGAAGGTTTCTAAAGGATTTGGACCATCAAAGGTGGTTAAGTTACTTACTTTTGTGTCGATCCAACGAACTTCTCTAGTTAATCTAGCATGTCTTCTTGTAGATACTTCATACATTTTATTCTGCCAATTCTCCAATGCTTCTTCTGAGTCTGATGAACATGTGTTGTCACTTCGCTAGCTTAGGTTTCCATCGGTTGTAGGATTAATGTAATCTTGTTGTCTGGATGTTAATTTATATATGTTTTCCAGTTCATATGCACGGTCTTTCTCTCTGATGGGCTCTGTGTATCGTTGAAATTCATCTGTATCTAAGGGTGCAATGACCCTAAGGCCATCTCTTTCAAATGTCATATATATTTTCTTTAAATCAACCATAGTGGAATTATTGAAAGCCTAATCAGTTCCTAACAGTGCAGGGTAAGGACAACTATCATCAACTACTTCAATTACCTCAAAATCTGAAAACGTTCTTACTTCGTCGATGTCCATAGGGACATGTTCCAATCGTCCAAAGGGGATAACAGCTTGTTGATTAGCCATCTTGAGCCTGATAGGGGAATAGATCAACTTCGGTTTTCCCATTAGTGCCCATGTTTTCTTCATCATGGCATTGACCTCCAACCCTAAGTCGAGGACCACATAGTCTATATCATATTCTCATATTTGAGCATTCGAGTGTAATTCCTTATTTGTCCTTCTCTTTTTAGTGATTTGGTGTACTTCCCTATTCAGTAAGGGGTCTATCTTTCTTAGCTCATACTTTCTGATTAAATTTTTTAGTTCTTGTACAATACTCTCATCCTGAATCACCTTAATATAAGTATATAGAAATTCCATGAGCTTGCTTACCTATTTTCCTTTTCTTGGTGAGGCAAACTGATCGAATTCCAGAGGCATTCCATATTCCCTTACTTATGGCTGTGTCTTTGATGAAGAGCCTTGATCTTCTTTGAACTATTTTCTTGCCTCCTCAAATATATGTCTTTCTTTCTTTGCATCAAAAGTTTGGGTCTTCTCTGCAGCTTTCTTGATTCCTGAGTCTTCTGTAGTCTTTCCTTGGATTAGTCTATCTTCTCCTGTAATAGTGCCTCCTCTAGTGATAACAATGAATCTAGGGTATTCTCCACGAGGTTCAGCGTATATCAGTTGAACTTGCAGGTTTTGCTGATATCCTCGTCTTTCCTGAAGCTTAGCTAGCAATGCTAGACATTCCTCGATAACATGCTCGAAGGAGCTGCAATAGTTGAAAGTGGTACAAGGGTTCTGACAGTCCCTTGCTAGGTTTCCTGGTTGTGCGCAGTTATAACATATTATCTATCCTTGGCCTCAACCTATACCTCCTCCTCATCCTTGTCCTTTGAATCCACTGCGAGGATTGAAGTTTCCTCTCCCAGGGGAGTTATACTGCGTAGTGTTTCCTTCTTGTTGTACTTCGCCTTGAATTTTGTATATGTCTCTTGACCTTTCATGCATGAGATCGTAAGCCCTACAATCCTTATCATCATGTCCCATGGACTTACAGAATGTGCAATACAAATTTGTGGGTGTCTAAACATATTTTTGCATGTAATAACACTCACCAAGGTGATGTCTATTTTGGCATACCTTGCACCAGGGTAAGGTGACTTGCTTCAAAGGGATCAGAGCTCCAGAGGCTAGGTATTCATGAAATAGGGGGAAGTTCTCCTTGTCATGGCCTTCTGATCTGCATCTGACACACCATATGTCTTCTCTTTTTTTATTTTCCCTTGTCTTTCTTCATATCTTCAACCTGCAGAGACAAACTAGTTAGCTAACTCAAGATCTGACTCATACCTGAGTTGGATTCTCCCATAG
Source organism: Picea glauca (assembly GCA_000966675.3). Lineage (NCBI taxonomy): Eukaryota > Viridiplantae > Streptophyta > Pinopsida > Pinales > Pinaceae > Picea > Picea glauca. The sequence goes on from JZKD02S1596185.1 coordinate 116,708, forward strand.
GGGTTGATTCTAACTTCATGGTGATCTCCAGTGCTTCAACCTGTGAAGCAATCTTCTGTTGCATCAGAGGAAATCTAATGTGTGGTAAAAGGGTAGCAATGAACCACTCTTTGTTCTTCTCATCTGGGATCTCAAAAGTCAGTTGACCTGTTAGGGTCTTAAATCTCTGGTCGAATTCCCACACGGATTCGGCTACCTTCTACTTGATCTCTTTTATCTTTGTGATACATTATGACTCCAATTTGGGGTTTCTTGAATTCTGCAATCAACGCATTCTTGATCTTATTCAGCGGCTTAGGTTGTGCAAGTCCTTGTACAAGCTTCATGTACCAGCTCATTGCGTGATCTCTTAGGGTAGTACTAAACTGGGTTCTTTTAATAGCTTCATCAGTGAAATTCTTAATATTACATACAGCTTCACATAGGAAACAATGTTGATCAGGGTCTTCAAACCCATCTCCCCTAAAGATAGGGATCCTCATCTCATCTGTCATAGATCTTCCTAGGTTTACAGTATGAGTATGTGGTGGACTACTAGTAATAGTACTCTGAGGACTCTAGTGACTCTGACTATTTTGATTGCTTAGTGATTTTGAACCAATAGAGGGATTAATAGTACTTACTTCAGTGGTCTGCGTAGTTCCTGAAGTTTATGGCTCGTCTCGGTGAGGTTCTTCATCTTTCCCTTCCTCTGTCCTAGCGGGTTCTGAATGCTCTCCATCCATTAGGTATGCCTCTTCTCCACTATATAAATCCTCATCCCTGTAGTTCTTATTGAATTAGTTTGCAAGATGAAATTCTCTTAATGCTATCCCACTGCGCGTATGTCCAGCTTCTGTGTCATTGTCGCTGTCTAAATTCCAGAACATTATATTTTCCAGATCCGACCAATCTACTGTATCTTCAAGATGTTCTTCTCATGCAATAGCATCCTGATCCTCAACTTTAGAAAATGTAAAATTTTTCCTCTAGGTCCCTTGAATAAATATCTCTCATCTTGGCTATATGACTCTACTCTGTCAACAACAAACTCGGTGATGTAGCCTCCAATGGTGCTATCAAACCAATGATCTACTGCTTGTGACATGGCATTATCGACTCTCTTGACCTTCTTGATTAGCACCGATGTCCAAACCATAGGAGTTATAGATATGATCTCAAACTAGGTATCTGCTAACCTGGCTAACCACTCATATAGCTCCTGATGGATTCCTCCAAAAAAAATCTTGTGTATATCAGTAAAGATATATCTCTCCAACCAATCCTCTATACTAATATTTGGGTTCTTGTTCTGGGCATCAGCGAAGTCCTTTTCTTGATCCTCTATCCACTTTTGAATTTTTGTCTTTGATGGAAACCACCTTGACATTCCCTCAAGAAGATTCATGTCCCAGTAAAAAAACCATTTGTTGGCACAAGGGAAGACCCAGGGTTCAACTCCAAAAGTGCACCAACAAGCCCTAACTATTGGCACTTTTGGCTACACCTGCGAAGCAGATGCATTCTCACTTGAAGTAGCTATGGGGGGGTTGCAGGAAAGAGATTTATACAACCAAGGGGAATATCAAGTGGATCTAATACTAGATGGTACATCATGCATATATCACTTATCAGCTTAGATCTATTCCACACAATTATCTATCATATCTAACACAGTAATGAAATAGCAATATATCAAATGACAAGAACATAGCATCAATCACACACAACACAAAATATACGTGATTCACCCTCTCTCTAGGGTTATGTCCACAGAATTGTGCTTTATAATGTATTAAGATGAAGCATACAGTTATTGTCTGCACACATAGCTAGCATATATTATTTATTCTTCTCTCTATCTCCTCCCTCCCTGCGCACCCAGCTGCAGGTTTGATCTTTGCACCCAGGTGAAGGTATTATAATACAAAAGGCTCTCATGCTCAACACTTCTCTCTCCCATGATGATTCTCACTTGATCGCACAACAATAATCACAACACCAACAATAGTAACAACAATGACAACAACCCATCCCAGGTCCTCTTGACCTCTATCTATACATTACAATCACTCACCGACATCCTTAGGTCGAAACCTAGGTGTCAAAACCCTAGATACCAAAACCCTAGGTCAACTTGACCTGCATTTTCAGGGCTTCACCAGCCTGCCTTTCCTTCCTTCTCGCGCGGTGCTCCAAAGAATCTAATGGTGGATTTTTCCTCTTGCTAAGTTGTCCATGTTAGCTTATGGCTTACCTTTACCAATCACTAAGTCTAAGTGGTTTGATGTTACCTCAATGATTACCTCCACGGCCTTGGGCAAATTACAGAGTGCTAACACCCTAAATACCCTAATCCTTGGGACGGAAACAGAAATATAACAGACAAGATATGTTGACATGAAACTTTACCTCCTGCATTCTGGTTGCGAAATTACTACACATTTTTTTCTATTAAGAATTTGGGCCTTTCAACACTACAACATTCTTCAAATTGGAGTAAACTCCGCAGAAGTAAAAAAAAAAAAAGTTTGGGGCCTACCTGCACCCTTATTTGAGACCTATCCCATTGTGCTCCTCTTTTTCATCCTAATCCCAGTGATACCTATCAATGTTTATCCTTTTTTCCCTGTGGTCCTGACCCCCTTTCCCGCACCCCTACTTGGGACCTCCTCCATTGGACTCCTCTTTTCATCTTGATCACAGTAATACCTGTCATTTATTAGCCTTGTTTTTCCATGGACCCACCCACCTTTATTTTCCACCTCTTCATGTGTTTTTCCCTCACCATGGCCAACACTCACAACCAAGACCTTGAAAATCACATAGTTACCCACATTAGGTCCAAAATGGACCACCTGAAAGAGGAATTGAAGAAGTAACTCAATTCCCACCTTGCCAACCAACTTGAATCCCACCTTGAGTCTCAAATTGACTCATTTGTTTCCAAGGTCCTGGAAAAACTGCTCATTTCTAGAATCCATTCCTCATCTGATAAACCTTCTACCCTCGAAGGTACCCTTCCTCCAGTTCCCAGCAGTTTCATCCCAACCCTTTTCATCGTGATCTACATGTTACATGAGTGGAGGTGAACAAATTTGATGGCTCAGATCCCACTAGTTGAGTCACTCAAATGGAACACTATTTCTCCTTGCATGGCATCACTGATGACTTGGCCAATCCTCATTACAGTTTCCTCTATTTGGACGTTGAACATTGGAAATGGTGGCAATGTAATCACAAATCACGCCAAGGATATGTGGCTTGGACCCACTTTGTGGCTAAAATTTATGACCGCTTTTACACTGATACACACTCCCTCGGTCGACTGACCAAATTGAAATAGTTAGGTATAGTGGAAGATTTTATCATTGTATTTGAGCAATTATCTTTCAGAATAGAGGCCATGAATAATACCTTTTTTCGAAAATGCTTTATCAGTGGCCTCAACGATGACATTTGAGCCGAAGTCGTCATGACTCGCCCCCAGAATTGGTTGGAAGCTACTCAATGTGCCAAGGAAGCTCAATAGGTTGTTTTTTCCCAACACCACAAACCTTCTTTCCCTCCACGCCCTCACCCCTCCACTTCTACCCCTCATCCTACCCTGCTCAAGATCAAAAAATTAACCTGGGAAGAAATGGTTGAACACAAACTCAAAGGTGATCTTTACTATAATTGTGATGAAAAATATTTTCTAGGGCACAAGTGTAAGGAACATAACTTGTTCATGGCCATCTCTAAGGATGTTTTTGAAGAAGAGATTGAGGATTCTCATGTAGTCGAGCTACCTAACCCATCTCTTATCACTCTGTTATCTGATCCACCAGAAGTTGAATTGGTCATTTCCTTGAATGCACTCACTGGCTTCTCTGCTCCCTAAAGCCTCAAGCTAATTGGCTACATTAAAAACCGAAAGGTCGTCATCCTAATTGACAGTGGTAACACTCATAATTTCATTCATTAACGCATTTCTCAAGAAACCCATTGTTATATCCATCTAGACAACAATTTTCAAATCATGATTGCCAATGGAGGTTCCATGAAATGTGGGGGGCGTTGTGAAAATGTGTGTCCCCAAATCAGCTAATACAACCCAAAATCTCATATGTTTTCTATCGACATGGGTGGTTGTGACATTATGTTAGGTGCATAATGGTTATGCACTCTCGGCCCCATCCTAGTGGATTTTAAGGAATTGACCATGCAATTTCAACAGGACGACCAGCAGTATAAGTTCTAAGGCATCACAGCCAGGTCCCTGAGATCATTAATTCCCATCAAATGGAAAATCTCCTCAAAAAAGGTCATTTCAACATCATCTCACAATTCAATGTCATTCAAGTAGTTGAGACACCATCTATGCATCCTAACCTCCAATCTATACTTTCCAAACACCACACTAGTTTTTCCACTCCCCATGGCCTTCCCCCTTCTCGTGGTGTTCATGATCATTCCATTCCTCTAGTTCGAGGCAATCTTCCTCCAAATGTTCTCCTGTATCATCATCCCTTTTCCTAGAAGAATCAAATTAAGAAAATTGTTCAAGAATTGCTCCACGCGAGTGTCATCCGCCATTGTACTAGACCCTATTCTTCTCTTGTGGTCATGGTCCTAAAAAAAGAAGGTACGTGGTGCATGTGTCCCGACTTTTGTGCTCTCAACAAACTCACCATCAAAGACAAGTTTACCATTCCTGTCATTGATGATCTATTGGATGAATTGAATGATGAATTGAATGGTGCTCAGTACTTTACTAAACTTGATCTTCGTTTTGGTTTCCACTAGATACGTATCAAAGAGGCTGACATTCCCAAGATGGCCTTTCGAACTCATGAGGGCCGCTTTAAGTTCTTGGTCATGCCCTTTGGCCTGTGTAATGCCCCTTCCACTTTCCAAAGTCTCATGAATCATGTATTCCGTCATTTTGTCTTAGTTTTATTTGATGATATTCTCATCTATAGTAAAACCTAGACAACCCATATTTTTCTTGAAATATTGTAACTGCAAAGAGTATTCTTATTATTATTGATATATTATTCATAGGATCAATCCCCATTGTGGATTGATCATGTCGGTTATTGTAATAGAACCAAATCTCCTTTTGTAGATTGGTCAAAAGACAATTATAATAGGTAGAATAAGAAGTCAGCCCCAACAGTTAATAAAGAGACCCATAAATATAATGAAGGTGGGTTTACCCACCCAGTTGGAGAAGTAGGCCCTGCCAGTGAAGAGACACTTCACACGTGCCAGACTTGTATAAATAAAGGAGGCTAGTGCCTCACTTGGACATAACTCACTTGCTCAGTTTGAGAGACAAGTTATGATCTGTTAACAGCAAAGGAGAGAGAGAGTGGCACATATCTTAGAGAGGACTTTATGTTTTAGCATAGAGATCTCTTGGCATTGTATTGGCTATCTATATTAAGGAAGTTTTGTTGGGTTTTCTTCCCCTAGAGGGTTTCCCAGGATAAATGTTGTGTCTCTTGTGATTGTGTATTTCTCAATGATTGGATTATGCTATTGTTATCTAATGAAATGAAACAATCTATAATAAAGGCTTAAACATTAACATGGTATCAGAGCCAAGCTGAAGGAAGCATCTTTTGCAAGAGAAAAACGTCACTGTTGCAGTACCTGCAAATTAGGGTTTTTCAAAAGTGAATATTTTCAGCCCTAAAACTATCTAGAAAGTTGCACCCTCACCTAAGGATCAATTTGGCATCATCAGCGCACCTTTTTAGTGGTTGGATCTCCCGGAAAGTGAAACCCTAGTTTCACAAAGTACCAGAAGTACCAGAAAACCAGTACCAGAGTACCAAAGGTACCAGAAGCACCAGTCCAGAAATCCACATATTAGATTTGAAGGAGAAAAAGTTGGATTTTCTCAGATCCAAACACACCAGGTAGCTCACCTCAGCCAAGCACATCTCCTGGTAAGTTCAGTTTTTTATTTTGAGCACTTTCATTTTTCGGTCATTTTCTTAGCTCCAGGTAAAGATATCTGCAAGCATTAAGCTTGTTGACAAGTTAGAAGGAGTGGAAAACTTTTGTGCCTAGAAGTATAGGATTGGCCTCATTCTTGAAGAGAATGACCTAGCAAGATTCATCAAAGAAGAATTATCAGAACCCAAAGATGTTGCAGAAAAGCATCAAAAGGACACAATAAGGGCCAAAAGAATCATTGCAGATTCAATCAAAGACCATTTGATCCCTTATGTGTCATCTAAGAATACCCTGAAAGAAATGTTTGATGCCTTGACCAGACTATATGAAGGAAAGGACATAAACCGGAAGATGAATCTCAGAACCCAACTGAACAATACAACGATGTAGAAAGGAGAAATGATTCAGGAATATTTCTCCAGAATCTTAGAATTCAAAGAAAAGCTAGAAGCTATTTGAGATACCATAGATGAAGACGAACTTATAATGACGACCCTAAATGGTCTCAGAATACCTTGGGATTCTTTCATCCAGACGATATGTGCCAGAAAGGAGAAACTGAAGTTCGACAGCCTATGGGAAGAATGCATCCAAGAAGAAACAAGAGTAGCAAATCGAGAAGTGGTACTAGCCAAGGATGATGATCAAGCCCTATCTACTCACACCAAAGGAGGAAGGAAGAAACCCTACTTCCAAAAGGAGACTCATAAAGAGCCTCAAAAATCAAATAAATTCAATCATAAAGAATCTCATCCAAGGAGATTTCAGAAGAAAGGACAACAAAAGGAAAGAGACTACTCATCTGTACAATGCTATCATTGTGACAAGATCGAACACATTGTGAAGTTTTGTCCAGCCAGACGAGAAGAATACAAGAGAAAACAAAAGAGGCTTCATGCCCATGTAGCCGAAGATGAAGAGCCACCCACAAAGATGTTGAGAGAGGAGATCAAAGACCATGTGTTGATCTCAGCCCCCTCAGGATCTGTAACACCTGGAGAGGACACTTGGCTCATTGATAGTGGTGCATCCAAGCACATGACGGGACAAAGAAATATTCTCTCTTGTATCTCAGAGAAGAATTTTTCTCATAAAGTGACACTTGGTGATGATTATTAGTACCCCATAAAGGGAGTGGGAGAATCAAACCATAAACTAAATTCAGGGAATTCACTAAAAATGAAGGATGTACTATATGTACCAGGCTTGAAGAAGAACCTACTCTCCATTTCAACTTTAGAGAAGATAGGCTTCAAAGTTGCCTTTATAGATGGAGAATTTCTTATGTGGGATAAGGGAGAAACCTTAAATGAAGCAATCGTCATTGGCAATGAAGAAAATGGCTTGTATAAATTAAAGCGTCACTCAGAGGTTGTTATGACCCATGCCATTGAAAACTCATGTGAACTTTGGCATAGAATATTATCCCACATCAACTACAAGGCGCTACCATACATATGCAAAAAGGTCACAGGTTTACCAGAACTCAAAGGTGACCATAAAGGCGTATGCAATGGATGTGCACAAGGGAAGAATATCAAGAACCCTTTTTCGAAGTGGGACAACAAGACAGAAGGAGTC
>JZKD02S1596185.1:127594-140723 GCA_000966675.3 Picea glauca
CAGGATAAATGTTGTGTCTCTTGTGATTGTGTATTTCTCAGTGATCTTGGATTATGCTATTGTTATCTAATGAAATGCAAACATCTATAATAATGGCTTAAACATTAACAATTTCCCGTGTGGGTTAACCTCTCTGTCTCCTTTCTCAGCAACAACTTTTCCTCAAACAATCCAAATGTTCCTTTGGATCCTCAGAAGTAGAGTATTTGGGTCATATTTTTGGCAAGGATGGTGTCAGGGTAGATCCTAATAAAATTGAAGCTATGCAGGATTGTCCTCTCCCCAAAACTCTCAAGAGTTTGTGTGGTTTTCAGGGTTTAATGGGATATTATCGTAAATTTGTTAAGAACTATGGAAAAATTGCATCCTCTCTCACTTATGTCCTTAAAAATAATGCTTTCAATTGGAAACCTATAGCTAATCAAACATTCCATGCTTTGAAAGAGGTTATGTGCACAACTCTAGTCCTGGCCCTTCCCGACTTCAAAAATACTTTTGTCCTGGAATGTGATGCATCGAGGAAAGGAATCGGTGCAGTTCTCTTGCAAGAAGGACGATTGGTGGCTTTCACCAGCAAACGAATTTCGAAGCGTCATTTGGGCCAATCAATCTATGAAAAGGAAATGTTTTTTATTTTGCATGTAGTGGATCTATGGTGTCCTTATCTATTAGGCCAACACTTCCAAATTAAAACCGATCATCAGAGCCTCAAACATTTTCTGGAACAACGCATTTCCTCCCCAGAGCAACAAAAATGGGTCACCAAGATATTTGGATATGATTATGAGATCATTGACAATAAGGGAAAAGAAAATGTGGTTGTCGATGCTCTTTCCTGGAAGTATGAAGACAAAGGATCCCTTTTTTTCTCTCTCCTTCATTGTACCAGATTGGCTCCAAGTTGCTCACTAGGAATGGTTGCAAGGCCCCAAAATTTATGGCATCATCCAATAGTTGCAAGCCAATTCTCCAGTTTCTCCATGGTACTCTTAGCACAATAACGTGCTTCGCTACAAAGGTCGTATGTATTTCAACAAGTAGTCACAACTTAAATCTCAGGTGCTTTCAGAGCTTCATGCTTCCTCCACAATAGGGCATTCAAGGTTCACCAAAATATATGAAAGGGTCAAATGCTCTTTTTTCTAGGATGGTATGAAACAAGATGTTTGCACCTTTGTGGATGAATGTGATATTTGTCAATGGAATAAGGGAGAAACATTCAAGACCCCGGGAACACTCCAAACGCTCTCGATTTTGTCGGCTATTTGGTAGGATATTTCTATGGACTTCATTGTTGGCTTACCTAAATCGAGCAATAAATTAGTCATCATGGTGGTAGTTGATCATCTTTCCAAATATGCTCATTTCTATGCTCTCCAACACCCATTCACAACCTCCACAGTCGCTTAAATTTTCATGGATAATATCTTCAAGCTTCATGGCATGCATCATTCTATTGTCTCTGACTGTGATCTCACTTTTACCAACAATTTTTGGTAAGAATTGTTTCATCTATAGGGCACCCAATTGCATCTTAGCACTGCCTATCATCCCTAAACTGATGGCCAAACTGAAGTTGTCAACAAGTGTTTGGAAACATATTTGAGGTGTTTTGCATATGAATGACATAATCAATGGACTCAGTGATTACCCCTCATTGAATGGTGGTACAACACATCTTACCATACAACTACTCGTATAACTAATTTTGAAGCAGTCTATGGAAAAAAACCACCATCAGTTCTCTCCTACATGCCAAGTGTATCGAAGTTTCAGGAGGTTGACAACAATCTTCAAATTCATGAGGCCATTCTCCGCAACCTCAAAACAAATTTGGCCATGGCTCAGAATCGCATGAATCAACAAGCAGATCAAGGTCATTCTAAATGAAAATTTAGTGAAGGGGACCAAGTGTTTCTTCATCTACAACCCTATAAGCAGACTTCACTCAAAATAGACCACTGTCAGAATCTTGCTCCCAAATTTAATGGTCCTTATACAATTCTCAAGCGAGTGGGGTTGGTGGCTTAACAATTGGCTTTGCCTAGTCAATCTAAGCTCCATCTTATTTTTCATGTCTCATGCTTAAAGAATGTGATTGGTACTAAGTGCCAAACTAAAAACAGTCTCCCTGAGTTGGATGAAGAAGGTTCAATTTTTTTGCAACCACAAGTAGTCTTGGACCAACGCGAGTGTCATCTCCGTCAATGCACCATCAAGGAAGTGTTAGTGCAGTGGAAAGATACAAATCCCAAAGATGCCACTTGGGAGTCGGCTACCATTCTGCAATAGTTTCCTCATCTCAAGCCTTGAGGACAAGGCTCTTTTTCAAGGGGGAGGGCATGTTAGGGAACTAACCTCCCTAACCCCTCATGTAGATAGAATAATATATTTCCATGTAATAAAGGTAGACATTAATTAATAAGGACTATTTAATAAATCAGAATAAGTCAATGTAAGAAGACGTAATAGAAGCTTTCGCTTCTAGAATCATCTTTAGAATATAAAATTAATATAAATAAGAGTAGGATCCATGAGAAGTTTTGTCTTGAGGATTATTGTAATAGAGCGTTGCTCTACTCAAGGTTGCCCCCTTGAAGAGGCAAGTGAACTTTGTTTCCTATCAATAAAAGGTATTATTTTGGTGTTGTGGTTTCATCTATTGTGTTGTTCCACTGTTATTCTCTACAATATTTATGTTTTCAGCTATTATAATAGATCCGGTACCTTACACTTACCATGGCTAGATCAAAGGGAATCAAGACTCTGGACGCGGAGGGAGATTCTCTCCTGAGAATCTCAACTTTAAAATAATTGATAGATGGCGCAAGCTCGAAAAATCTCTCAAGGCATTGGAGACTCTCCTATGGTTGGACTCTGATTGTCGAAGTAGTTAAGCAATTCCCAGTGATTATCCCAACATAGGTAAGGAAAAGTGCAAACGGGGTGGCAGACTTTTTGGCTAACATAGGAGTTTAACAGGTAAACCAACTCACCACGTGGTCTTTAGGGGACCCCACTAATACCCCCATGTGGAAAGAAGCTACAAAGCTAATCCTGAGGGACATTAGGCCCCTGGATGGGTTGTCAAACATCTGGAGCAGGTGCTCCACTTGGAGGCCTGACAAGAGGTCTTTGATAGTTGGATTGACGGAGGACTTCGACAAAGAACCACCACAGGATCCTCGTCATTCGTCGATGGGTCAAAGTATTGATGGGGGGCTTGTCGAATGTCGTTTCAAAGGCACCACCCTCGAGAATTGATTACTCTTCAAGCACAAGTGCTACTGCTAGGAAAAATGGTATCATATGACGTTATGGTAGTTGGTCGATGGGATTTCATCGAAAGTGGAATTAATTGGCAAAGGCAGTTGGTATAGAGCCAAAGATAGAATTCAAAGAGTGGAATGAAGAATGATTATGGTAACAATTGTGGGAGTACTATGATGGGCATTGATCACATAATGATTTCCCTGAACATGCCATGGAAAATAACTCAGACAAAGCGAGGGGAAGTGACTAAGTACTTCAAGGCAAGGAGGATTTGTAATGGCTCGTAGTTAGTATTCCCGAGTGAGGTTGATCGCCTCAGGTGGAAATTTGAACTGGAAATCCAGAAGTTTTGTGATTGGGTTTGGGAGTGGGATCCTGGTAAATTTATTCCATGGTCGTTACCTCTAGTAAGACTCAAGGGGAGATCCTTGTAGGGTCTCAGAGGCAGGCAAGATACACACCATTTCTAGCAGCCCTCGAAGTTCCAGAGGAACATGGGTTGGTGGGCATCTCTTCATTGACAAGTAATAAACAAGATAAGTAAAGGGAGTGTAGGCTCTCAATGCACTTCGGTTAAGTCTGTAAAGTCGTTCAAAATGATCCAAATTGGAATTCAAGGAAGGAGTCAAAAAGGGAAGCAGCAGGAGGATTCATCCTCCCAGGAATCGACTAAATGGACCAGGGCTTCTTGAATGGCAAGGTCTCATTTCAAGTACATGTGTTTGGAGGAGGAGAAGCATATTGCGATGGAGATAGAAGACATTGTCAGGCGTCAACGACATAATATCTTTGATAAAGATATTGTTCAAGAGGTTAAGGATTGCATTGAGGACCCAAAGTACACTAGAACTAGAGAAATGAAATACTTCCAACTTGTAGAGACCTTTGGATTGTTAAGGCATTGGTTGTGCAAGGCATTGAGAAAGCCAGAAAAGAAAATAATGCCATTATCCAGGCTATCAAGATCCTCGAGGGTAAATTTGACCTTTTCTGTCACTCCTAGTTCGGCATAAAATTTAGAGTGAGATATGAGGAGGAACCCCATGAGAAGGTCGAGGACAACCCAAAAACCAAATCCCCCTGGGTTCACATGACTACCCTATTCATATTGGCGATGATGAAGACGCAAATGAGGTGGTAAAGGTTTGCGAGAAGTTGGGTCATCGTCTCGAGACTCCTAGAAACTCTTGGGTTTGATATGAACAACATTGCTACTTTTTCTTTTTTGATGAGAAATCATAGATTAGGGAGAATGCAACCTACTCTAGCTTTGGTCCATAGGACTCAATTGGTTATAGGTGTCTTATGTCTCAGTTTGATAGTTAAATATGGTCTTTTTTTATTATGTTATGAACCTAGTTTTAGCAAATAGACAGTCTGAAGTAAAGCCTGTGGAACTCTTGGACATATTATGAAGATCAGTGAGAGCTCTGGTTTCCTTTTTGACAAACCCTCACCACCTGGTTTGCAATTTTACTATTTATATTTAGTAATACACAAACTTTGTTTTAGCTTAAAAAAAAGTAACACTTTTAATATTCCTCATATTCAATAAGATCTTACAAATATATGATAATTCACTTGTAAATTTTTTGCTTTGTGCCCTATTGATTTCATACAATGTTCTTATAAGATGGGAGGGATTGTGAATCTTGTTTGTAACAGAAAAGAAACACATTATTAAATTGTTTGGAAATAAACATTGAAACTATGTAAAAAATAAATGTCAAGAACAAAAATAAAAATGTTATGGAATTCCACAAAATATTATTTACATTATTAAGGACTTGTCTCTCCAATTTAATATGTGATTGGAATGATTTATTAAATTGGAATGATTTCCTTACAAGTGCCCTTGGGTATGAACTTAAGTGCATGGAGTTTGTACCAATGGGATGGTCCCTATCATTAATCTCAATTTCAAGCACTTTCTCCAGGTTATTAACTTTTGCACATCTAGTTAGACCTCTACACCTTTTTCTTGTTTGTAGATTAGAGGGGCTGACCTCTTCTATACTAATATGTTGGTAGCCCGATTGTTATTATAAATTTTATAGTTATCATCAAATTAAAATCTATGTATTAAAGGCCATAACTTCTTCGTATTGCACATCTTCCTGAAAAGAACAAGATGGCACTTTATTATTGCTTTCGTTGTTAGGGAAACTAAAATCACGCAATGGTGATGAAGGTGCTCTATTGCATATTCTTGTTGTTCTTGTTGGGAGTTTCCTTTTCTTAATGCCTATAACCAAACATGTTGGTAAAGGAATTTATACCCATTATAAATTTGAGGGAATTTTTTCATGGAAAAAAAAAAAAACCAAACATGTTGGTAAACATATGTAAAACATTGTGATACAATAACAAAATCAAATGTTTTGTTTTTAAATCTTTACCTCTAGATGAGGTGCATGTTCCCTTTCCCATTTCGACATGTTTTACTTGAAATTATCTTCATCAAATTTATTTGATTTTGTATCATAATTTGTCTTTTTGAAATGCTTAACCAAAAATATCACAAAGAAATTTTTCACCATGGACTTATCATTTAAAAAAAAAACATGTTATTAAAAAAACATTTACTTCCATTTTTGTACTCGCAACCAAAAATATCACAAAGAAATTTTTCACCATGGACTTATCATTTTAAAAAAAACATGTTATTAAAAAAACATTTACTTCCATTTTTGTACTCGCACATAACTTGCATAACAAAAAAAAATGCATTATTAGTCAACCTTCGGGAATGTTAGCATACGAAGCAACACAACTATATTATAGGAAAAAAAATATGTTATTCCCACATTACAATTGTTTTTATCTATGAAGAAATCTTAGAATGCTCTTTTCTATTGTTTTATTTAGGCTCTGGAATGTCTCCATTATATGTACTTTCCCTTATTTGGATAATGTTTAGGTGCCACTTTCGGTTGGATGCATTGTTATTAGTTGTTTTTGTTTAGATATAGTTGAAAGAAATTAAAATATATAGTAGCAAGAGAGTAGTTGGAGTTTCTAAGACTATAAGTTCAAGGTAGATAACACCTAAAATGAAGATAAAATAGGCATGGTATGACCTAAATGTATATTTACATGTGAAGCAAGAGAGTAGTTGGAGTTTCTAAGACTATAAGTTCAAGGTAGATAACACCTAAAATGAAGATAAAATAGGCATGGTATGACCTAAATGTATATTTAGGTGTGAAGAACATTGGAATATTTTTAATGATTAGACAAGACATAGAAAAATCATTTAAGATTCTATGTAAGTCAAGAGACTTATTTCTTTAACACAACACCGAGATTCTTAGTATTTTGTTTCCTAATGTTATTAAAATTAACTATGAGGATCTAAGAAAGTTGTACATAAATCAACTAGTTTTTAAATTGGTTTAATTTATAAGAATCATTTTGTTAAGTTGATCCTCGTACTTACTTTAAATATTAAGTTATTTTCTTAGAAGATTCTTTATAAATAAGGGTAGAAAGTATGGAAATTTTTTGTCTTGAAAATCATTTTGTACTTGAGCTTTGCTCTGCTAGAAGGTTGCCCCATCAAATAGGCAAGTCAACTTGGCTATCAAGATAATAAAGGTGTCATTTTGGGAATCAATTGTGTCATTGTACTCTATATCTTGATCTTTCTGCTAACAATTGTTATAACACTCACATTTATGCTCTGCATAATATCATATGATCCCTTACACTAGGAGATTTATTCCAATAACTCTTTGTTGTCACCGTTCCAATCCCAATTTTTTTCCATGCTTCTCATTTTGATTTCATTGCTACTTCATTTGCTTTTCTAGCTATTCCAATAGGGGCTCCCTATGTTGGGTAGTGTATTCCAATTTGTCTGTGTCCTTCCCTATTCTGCCCAATTTTTTGAGAGAATTTGAGAATCCAAGGAAGGGGGAATATAACGTTTAAAACGTGAATTACGAAGTTGAGTTTTCTCATAATAAAATCCAACTTACACCTTTCTATTCACAAGGTCCGGATATGTAGAAGTGGACATAAAATTTAGGGTTACTCGCGTTAGACATGAAGGTGAGCAAAGCCAGTGAACCAACAACTGAATTTTTCAATGCAGAAAACGTGAAAGGAATGGCTCTGAAGCTCTTGATTTTATGAACCAGATGTTCCCTAAACGCTCCCATGATCCAGGAGTTATTCCCAGCCAATTATGGACATTTTATACTCTTTCCTAAGCTCCCAAAAACTTGGGAACACCCAAAATGGATTTCTAAAATGTCGTGAGCAGTTTTGGTGCAACTATACTATTTTTAATAAATAAATAAAATAGTTTTTTACAATTTTGATCCTTTCATCTTTTTTATTTGAATATTATAATTTTTTATTTAAATGTAAAAGAAAAACTACAATTAAATTTATGAAAAAATAAAAAATAAAAGTGCTTATTATATTATTAGCTTATTCCCTTGTATATGATAGACTCTATTAGCAATTAATACATGTATTTAACATACTTTTTATTATTTTTATGGTTTTTTTAAATTTCTATATTTTAAATATTTTTTAAACAAGGCTATGTGGTAGTGTAGTCTCTATTAGATTGGATGGGTGTAGGTCAAACAACAATAGAAAAGGTGGGTAGTTAATCAAATGCATACGAAGCTAAGTTTATTGAATTAACAATAGGATATTTCGAAAGTGGGTTCTCCAAGGAATCGAGCTTGTATTATCTCTCAACTATTTCTGCATTTTTCGGTATTGAGTTGTATTGACCAAAGAACTTCACTTATCTACTATGTATGGTTTTTTGGTTCTCTTCAAATCTTATCATTGCAACATAGTTTACAACTCTATATAACCTAAGTGGGTCTAATGGTTGAGAACATGTGTTTCCTCCTTGAAGGTCACAAATTCAATCCAAAGGGGAGTAGGGTATGTATAGCTCTATAGACTTTAGCAATCAAATTCCTGCGCGAAGGGAGTCCCTTGTCCCACAAACAAGAGGGTCTCATACACCAATTTGGTGTCTAGCTTGGTTGTAACCCTAAAAATAGATTATGATTATTATTAAAATCTTTGAAAATTTGGAAAAAAAACATGTTAGAAATGATGAAATTGTGAAGCATTTCAAATAATCTTTATTATTTTATTATTCACGATACTTTATTATCTTTACTTTTTTATTATTTACCGAAAATGTTGTTGGAAATTGGAATTTCACCATTTATTTTGTATAAAAATCCATATCTTGAGTTTTTTTTTTTGTAAGTTAGTGTTTGTATTGAATCCTGAAAAAGTTACAGATGTTTGTTGCTCCTAATCATATGTGGCAACGGTGTCCTTATGGGAAACCACTGATTCCCTTAGGACCAAAAAATAGTGATGTTCCTAATCATAAGAGGCAGCGTGCCCTTCCGGGAAACCATCGCTGTCGATTGTTCAAAAAATATATTATGCCATGTCAATGCCATATAGGGTAGATGCTACTTGTCAGAAGTAAACAAAATAAGAAAAAACTCATGCCAACCTTCCATGGTTGCCTATAGACGAAGAATGACATAAGCATGGAACAAAAGAAAATTAGAAACTTGGTTCGAGCCTAGGTCCGGTGTAGACATGTCGCGCCTGAGACTTTCCCTTGTCGTAGTCTGTCATTGCTTGCCGAAGGTCTTGGAGGAAGGCCATCAACTTGTCAACCCGGCTCCAGCGATCGACGTCTCTGTGTTGCATATCAAACGTAATTGACTTGAGCTCCCTCATGTCCTTTTTGATGTCGCTCAGGTCCCATTGAAGGTTGCTCAAGGTGTCCATGTCTACTACGTGGGTCTGGCATCTGTCGCCAAGGAGGGGTGAGAGTGGGGAAGTCGAGGAGGAGGAGGGAGAGAGGTCGAGGATAAAGGTGTTGGGGGGGTGGCGAGAGGGGGGAGGAGGAGGACGTCGAGGAGGGGAGGGGGGAGGAGGCGCATAGCCCAACGAGTTGCCAAAGGTATCGAACCACTCAACCCTACAACCATATGGATTCGAGAAAGGGGAAAGCTCAGTGGTGGTCTCAATTAGTGGTTGAACGGGGAAGGGCATCGCGACTGGGGCCAAGATGGGGAAGAGATCAGTTGCAGGAGGATGAACAAGAGCAGCTGCTTCGACATGAACCATGACAGGAAGAAGGTCGGCCTCAGGAAGATGATCGAGGATGGGCTCATCAGCTGGAGCCTTGACTGGGAGAAGTTCAGCCTCAGGAGGATAGTCGGGGGTGGGTGGTTTCCTCCCCCTGGCCTCATACCAGGAGGCCCACCTTTTGGCCTTGCCTCTGAGGCGTAGCATGTCAAAAGCTAGCGATGGTCTTGGAGAGAGGACACAAATGATCAATTGACCTGGATAAGTGAGGCCCAAGCTTGCGTTGTTGTGAGCCAAATGGAGATTGCACCAGAGGCGAGGCGAATAGTGGTCAGAGTGCTCAGGGGCGACTTTAGGAATGCTTGTGAGGAGGAGTGGAAGTGACCAAGGAAGTGTCGCGCGCATCGCCATGAAGTCGTCCATGCTCCAGAACTTCTGACTCATGCAAGTGAAGGTTCTCGTCGGAGGATTGTAAGGTGTCGGCAGCGAGATTATGTCCATGAGGTAACATATAGGGTGGGATGGGACTAATCGGATGCCAGGTGGCTGGCCTTCTGGCGAGGTAGCCTCCCCGTGGCTTAATCGCTCGCTGAACTCGGAAACACCCCATTCGAAGGCCATATTATGAGTTTTTATGTTACTCTAATTTCTATAAAATTTCATCTTTGTTTTAACTACATTGTTAAAAAAAGTAATTAATATTTTAAAAAACAAAAATATTAAAACGAGCTAAAGCTAAGTTTGATTTGATAGATAAGTTTCTCTATTTAAAAAATAAAAAATATACATAATATTATTAAATTTTTTCAAGGTGAAAAATAACTTTCAATTCTTCGCACATTTCACAGTAATTTTTTATAAAATAAATTATAAACATAATAAGGGCTTATAAACACTTCGCACATTTCATAGTAATCTTTTTGAAAATAAATTCTAAACATATTGAGGATAATAAACCCATATTGATGACCGAAATTCTATTCAAAACAAAATGTGTAAAGTTTAATTCAAGAACTTAATCTTTGAAGCAAGCCATTCATGTGTTTTGCTCATGTCACTTCTTTGTTTTAGCGTAAACTTGGTGATGTTGAATAAGCCTTTATTTCGCTTTTAGTTCTTAGCACTTTTCAATAATATTTTTGAAAATAAATGCTAGTTTATACAAATATTCAGTTCTTTTATACACATTCATGCCGAAATTATAAAATAGGACAAATTGTGGGAAGTTTGTTTTAAAAAACTAAAACTTTCATATTTTCCATTCATGTTTGCTCCAATTTGGTGATGTGCTTCTTTCTTTTGAGAATCTGGCAATGATTATGTCGAATTTACCTTCATTCCAGTGCTTTCTTCAAAAAAATCTCAATTTTATGTTCATTTGTTTTTCAAGTATGCAATTACCCACAAATATTAGATAGCTAAAATATGTAAATTTGTTTTAGCTATTTTTATATGTATTTATATAAAGTATAGTATAGAGTATATACATTTATAAATATAGAATATAGAGTATAGTTGATACAGTTTGAGTGAGTCTAATGATTAAGAATATGTGTTTTTTTTAAGAGGTCACAAGTTCAAATTCAAAGGAGGTAGGGTATGTATACCTCTATAGACTTTACCAGTCAAGTCGTTGAGCGAAGAAAGTCCTTTGTTTCACAATCAAAAAGGTCTCATACACCAATTTGATGTCTAACTTGACCATAACCTTAAAAATAAATTATTATTATTAACTCTAAAACATATAAAATTTTGTTACACAGTATAGGAGCAAGTAACAACATAAACCTATATGAGCAAGTAACAACATAAACCGTATATGAGCCAGTAACAACATAAACCTAGAGAAAATATTACGAGATTCAAATGATTTTGACTTATTCAAAACTTTATAAACCAAAAAAGCCCCTTAAAAATCAATTAACTCGTCATGGCCTTAACCTCGCAAATTAGTGCATGGGACTCTATATGACTTTTCAATCAGGAAATTTAAACCTTCCCACATGAGACACTTACTTACTGCAAGATAGATTGCACATTGCAAGAAGTTTGGTATAAAATAACCATGTAAAAAGGGGAAGACGAACATTGTGAAAAAGTTACGATTGTAATTTGTAATGGGTAGATTTCTCATGAAAAGTGAAATTAACAATAATTTACAAAAACAATGAATAAAGGCATTAAATGATGAATAGGATGAATTTAGTTTCTTACATAGTAGAAACATTAGTATACAATATTCAAGATATAATTAGTGTTGCATCGCACAAAAACATACCATGACATATTTTACGTTGAAACACAACTTTATAAAGTGTGATCCTCTCTCCACTAGTCAATCTCACATGAAGTAATGTTGCCCTCAAATTTAGAACCATGGACTACTTACAAACATCATTTCGTGAGGAGATATACAACGAAATTAAATAAAATGTGATTCCATGAGTCTCAGTGCCTTGTTGTATGTATAACTTATACTAACATATGAATAAGAAAATAAATAAATGAATATAAAATAAAAGTAAATTAAATAAGATAATAGAATGGGTCACATACGATATTAATTTATGTTATTGATTTAAAAGTTTATTTCTTAGGCAATAAACAAATACAACATATAGCCAATTGGCCAGTTGTGGCCTCCAATCTTTGCATGGGAACTATGTTGCAGTGAGAGGCCTTGCTTACAACCACAACTAGCCACATGGATGTCTTGTAGTTTGCATCTATTCTGCCCTAGAAACCATGATTGATAGATACCCATTGACCTAGCTCTTGATCATTATGTTGAATAGTGTATCGATCATGGGGGTCTTAGATTCTTAGGGACCTTGTGGATTTCTCGATCACTAGGTGAATCCCAAAGAGCTTAGGTATTCTTGGACACTAACTCGGACTCGAGTGGAGCATCCACGCTTGAATGGACCTATGAGGAGGCAGTAATGGTTCTTCACCCAACAATAAACAATAGGAATTATGAATCGAGGTGCACTTCCACTTTCATCTTTCCTCCCACCTCTATTATCATCATATGGTATTTCAAAGCATCAGTTCATAATTTAGTAGATTGGATGGAGTGTGGACATTGTTTTTAGGTCTTTGAATGTCTTGCTACATGTACACAATTGTATTCTTTTTCTTTAAAATTCAAATATGTTTTGCTTTCACGTACATAAATGTTAATATCCCTTTCACATTTAGTATATATCATTCAAAAGGTGTAATAAGTCAACCAAGGAACCTACTCAAGGAAACAAGGTCAGGGCACGATACTGGAGATTCTATAAGGTTGTGGTGGCCTTCCATTTTGTTATAATTGGGGATCTTATCTTTCTACTTGAGAAGGATGGATGGGGGTGCCTTTGGACTTCAAAGCAATGATCATTGTTGCTCAATTGTTTGAGCAAAGAATAACATTATTTCTATGTGTTGGTTTTGCTTTTCAACATTATTTATATGTTGAATAATTAAATTTGTTGAAGCTAAATGCAATATGGTATAGCCTATCTCCTTCGAATGCAACTGATAATTTTCATATTCATATTGTTTTGATGTGCAAGTTATTTTCCTTATGTGGTACTCTAAGTTTCTTCTTCTGCTTATAATTGTAACATTTGTAGTCACATATGATTAGAATACACTTTCAATTCTCAATTACTTGGTAACAAAATCAACTGAATTCAATTGAATCTCTCTTTAAGGAGAATTCCCTATGTTTTTTTATACTTCTACATATCTAATTTTTGCAAGGGAATAACTAATG
>JZKD02S1596185.1:140825-163648 GCA_000966675.3 Picea glauca
ATATTCCAATCAAAAGCACATTTGGCACCAGTTCATTAGGCATGTACGAGGCATATCTCTAGCACCAATTTGTTCTGCGTGTTCAAGGGAAAAACCCATGGAGAATTTCCATCTATTGGAAAGGTGAGAATTATATCATTAACATTCATGTTATTAAATATACAAACAAAGGTCTTGTGTTGTAATCTAGGGAAAAGTAAGAGAGAGTTACCAATAATTCCTTGCATAAGAAAACATAGAATACATACATGTAGACATAGATGAAGACATACACAAGTAGTGGAATCCCAAAGAACGACACTTTGTTATATGATATATCAATACAACACAACATATTACATTGTCGGAAACTTAGAAGATAAACGAGGAAATTGTAGATAGGTGGAGGAGGAAAAATGGTGAACTTAGGGTTTCAGAGGTTTTGGTAAAGGAAGAAGAAGAAGTATAGAAGTTCCATGGTAGGGGAGCGAGAGGGAAACCTTCCGGTAAGGAAGGAATTGTCCCTCGGGATGTCAGACCCCTGGACAGAAAAGAACTTAGGAAAAGGGTCGATAGAAGGAAAGTTGGAGGGAAAAAAGTCTTTCAAGGACATAGTCAAAAGTAGGCCCAAAAGCAGGGGCGAAGATGTCGAAATGTGGGGAGTTAGCATGGGTCATAACGACAAAGACCAGACAATTCTGGCAGAACCAGACAAGGAAGAGAAAGGACAAAATTAGAAAAAGCAGCTAAAGAATGGATGCTTACCTAAGACTGTAGAGAACCCGAAGTACGAGGTAACCTCGAATGGAATAAGGCACTATATTCAAAGGATGAAAGACCATGCCCTAATTGGGAAATTTATGGAGATATGGCCCTCGAAAAAATCCATCAAGATATGGATTAAAGCAAGGTGGACAGTAAAGGGAAGAATAGACCTAGAACTTGGCTCAAAAGGCTTCTTCACAGCAGTTTTCTCGGACTGAGCTGACAAAGAAAAGGTCTTTGAGGAAGGGCCCTATTTCTTCAACTCCCTAGGCCTTCACATGAGATATTGGACAAAAAAGTTCACTCGAGAGAAAGAAACCTTCGCAGAGGCGTCAGTATGGATCAGTATGTATTCCCTCTCAAGAGAATGTTGGGAACCCAAGACCTTCGAAGGCATAGGCAACACACTGGGATCCTTTATCAATATCTTGGAAGTAACAAAGTCAGCCATGTATATATGTTATGCTAGAATATGTTTTTATATGAATGTAGCGCGATCCTTACCATAATCTATCATAGTCTCGTATCAGGATGATGAATGGACTCAACCCCTAGACTACGAACATATTCTTTCAGATACCGGAATTGTCACATCCATGGCCACCTTTTCAGGTATTGTCCCCCTAATTCCCCTCCCCAAGGGAATTCAGGTAAGAAAGAACTAGATCTAGAGGGATTTACTAAGATCCCAAACAACCGAAAGGCAAGCCGAAGACAACCCAAACATCCTGGAACAACTATGAACAAGAACTCAAGTAATAGCTTCCAAATCCTGGAAGGAGAAACGACTTAAGCCCCAGCTAAGGAACAATCGAAGGAAACTATGGTAACTCAAAAGGAAACAATAGAACCTAAAGAGGATGAGGGAAATAGGCGTAAAAAAGAGGAAGAACCAATGGAGAAAGGCCAATAAGACACAAAAATAAAGATAAAAGAAATCCCATATTCTAGAGCAGAGTCGACAGAGAAACCACATATGGATGTTTCTCAAGCAATGGAACTAGAGGAAGTCGAGCTAGACCTACCAAGGTTGAGGGAGATTCGCGGCTCAGAAAAAATAAATAGCCTCACCATAGTTCAGATTAGAAGGCTCCAAAAAGACCTAGAGAACGGGAAATGTAAGGGAAAGACCTTTGAATCATAACCTCCCCCTTTAGGGGTTATGGGGATCAAGACCAACCCTCTAAAAGCACCAAAGAAGCTCTCAA
The DNA here is from genome assembly GCA_000966675.3 of Picea glauca. Taxonomy (NCBI): domain Eukaryota; kingdom Viridiplantae; phylum Streptophyta; class Pinopsida; order Pinales; family Pinaceae; genus Picea; species Picea glauca. Next base: position 142,778 of record JZKD02S1596185.1, read on the forward strand.
GAGAAGAGAAAAGAAGAGGTCAGAAACCCTACCACCAAAAGATAGAGGAAACATGAGCTTTGATGGTAGACTTTGGCCAAGTGGTTTATCTCTCAGACAACTACTTCCCCCCCCCCAAACCCATAAGTTGATTATGAAAATCACATCATGGAATATTAGAGGAATGAATGGCTCTTGCAAACAGAGATTGATTAAATCTAAACTTTCCAAAATGAAGGCGTACATCCTCCTCCTTCAAGATACAAAATGTGACGAAGGAAATATAAGAAGGATAACACAAAGAATCTGGCCATGATGTGAAGCTGGATGGATAGCAGCAGAAGGAGCATCGGGTGGCATTGCTGCTCTCTAGGACTCGGATCTCTTATAAATGCAAGATGTTGCATCCAACTTTAGACTTCTTACACTAAGTTTAAGTGTAAAGAATCCAGTGAAGAGCGCTACATCACTAACGCCTATGGCCCAAATATGCCTCACTCGAAGAGGATTTTCATGGATGAGATAAATCTTCTAGGATCTTCGATGATAAACCAAGTATGCCTCATGCCCCCGCTACCTCTCAAATCGCAGGTCGGGCGGTTCACGCGCTCACAGGATCTTCTCTTCTCTACTGGCCCTAAGAACTCCAACAGTTCTTCTATTTCCCTGTCGGGAAATCTGCACCCACAGCAATCCTCGTGGGATCCCCCTCTTTACAATCAGGAGATTGGACTTCGCAACTTCGCGAGGTCAGTGGTCAAGTGCAGCACTCTCAAATCTCCGAAACCCAACAACCAGTCAATGCTGACCTTTTCCTGTCGGAGTTTTTTCTATCGCAATCTCGGCACTCGCGATATCAAACAACTTGTTTCCCTGACTCTCGATTTTCGATATGCCAAAACTCCGACACACGCGCGAGTTTGACTATTCAACGGCTTCACTCCACCGGCATTTCGGAGTTCGCAATATCGCGAATCTTAATGAGATTGTTTCGGGACTTCTCGCCACGAGACTCCGATATGGTGAGCCACCTGGCCACCTACCGACTCCTGTGGTCCCACATTGTTCTCGTACCCATCAGGATATCGCATTTCGTGATTTCGTGATTTCCGTTGCAATGTTTTGGAGTTTCAACCCACGAAACCCCGATATGCGAAACCACGAGCAGATCCGACAGTCCTTGTGACTCGGATCTACGGTCCTGCCCCTCCTGAGCTTTGAACCCTTCGACGCTTCCACTGTAACCTTCCTGCTCCTCCGCGAGATCCAACGGCCCACGGAAATGAATTCTCCTCGGAGAATTTCAACCGTCCATCCTTCCTTGGTGATTTCATCGAATGACCAAGTGTTCCTCTGCGAAACTCATCCACCTGTAGCGTGAACTTACGACGCCTGCTTAAATCTTCAAGGCACAACTTCTCTGCGTTGTCCTTCAATGAATTTCGAAATCCCTATCCTCCCTGAGCTTCATTGTAACTCTAAACCTTGTAAAAGACTCTTGCGCACACTCCTTGCGACAACCTTCAAACACTTCAAGTGCTTGAATCCTTTCGACTCTGCGCACACCTGCAACAACAGTCCTTCAACTCTTTCTCAGGTTCGCAACCCTGAACTTCATTCGGCCTGCACACTCCTTGCATAGCTCCTGTGCCCAACTGCACTTCTACGTGAATGATAACAAAAGTAAAACTATTTGAGCTTCAGAGACGCAACCCTGAATTATTGTCGACGCACTCCTTGCAGACACTTCAACTACACTCCTTGCAGGAATTCTTACTCAGATAGAGAAACAATTGAACTTCATTCTTGTTTCCTTTCAGACTTCAAACTCAAACATGAAATCATATACACATCATATAAAGAAAATGTACAACAGGAAGCAAACATTCATGAGCATATCATTCAACATCAATACACAGAAAACAAACACAAAACCATGAATTTGAATCAACCTCCTTCTATTAATCCAAATATATGTACATGGGTGTTCTTCCACAGCTCTCTGCATGCTCTTGCTCTTCTCCTGCTTCAATCATGTTAGAATATACAATGAGGGTGTCTATATCTCGTTTCCCTCTTGTGCTCTAAAACTGTCTAATCTAGAATTAAATTCTATCTACCTGCATTAACTACTATAAATGCCTTCTACCTACTAAGAACGAGAGCTAAAGGCTCAAGGTCCACTTACATTATAAAAGTGTGCTTCATTAAATTGTTATATTTAAGATTGCGCAACAACTTTAAGGTGTTTTCAAAATTTGTGTTGGGCGCTTTTCCAGTTGTCCGATTGTCTCCACGCTAGCTCGCTTGATGTTGGGGATGCTCCTGCATCATACTCCCTCGCTTGAAAACTTTCATGGGCTCCTGTCCATGAGCTCACGCACGGTATGTCCATGCTTCTGGATCTCTGGTTCAGTCTCCCAGCTGGCATCTTCAACTGGATGGTTCTTCCACTTGACCAGATACTCAAAATATTGCTTTCGCCTAGTCCTCTTGCTCACTCTTTTATCTAGTATGCATTCCATCTGCGGCCTCTCTGCTACTGGCATCTACTTTCGCCACTGAATCACTGGTTGCTCATCTCCAGTCTCTACTTCTCCAGCTTTATATGGGTACAAATCTGAGATATTGAATATCGGAGAAATTTCGATCCCATCGGGTAATTCAATCTCATAAGCATTCATCCCAAATTTTCTCAAGACCCTACATGGCCCGATTTTCTTCATTTTCATCTTATTGTATGTTCCTCTCGGGAACCTTTCTTTCCTTAAATGTGCCAGAATCAAGTCACCAACCTCAAACTAAAGTTGTCTCCGGTGTTGATCGGCTCTACGCTTGTATTCATGGTTTGAATTCTGCAGTCACTCCTTCACTTGCCTGTGAATTTCTTTCATCGACTCTGCGAATTCTTCTGTACTAGCGCTCCTAGTCGTAGTCTGTTCTGAATCTCTCAGTTCAGAAATTCCTCTCGGATGTATGCCATAAACAACCTGAAATGGACTTTTCTCTGTGCTTCTGTTAACTGAGTCGTTATAAGCAAACTCTGTCTGTGGTAATATGATGTCCCACTGGCTATGGTGTTCTGTCACCAAGCTTCTCAGCAAGTCTCCCAGACTTCTATTCACCACTTCTGTCTGTCCATCCATCTGAGGATGATAAGCCGAACTAAACGACAAGTTAGTTCCCAGCTTCTTCCATAAGGTCCTCCAAAAATGCCCTATGAATTTTGTATCTCGATCCGAAACAATACTTCTCGGCAACCCATGAAGTCAAATAACTTCTTTGAAAAACAGGTTCGCAATGTGAGTTGCATCACTGGTCTTTTGACATGGAATGAAGTGTGCCATTTTGGAAAATCTATCCACCACCACAAAGATTGAGTCAACACCTCTTTGTGTTCTTGGCAATCCCAATGCAAAATCCATGCTAATTGCATCCCATGGCCTTTCTGGTATGGGCAATGGTTGATAAAAGCCTGCATTTTGCTTTCTTCCCTTCGAACGCTGACAAATTCTGCATTTGTCCATGAATCGCTTGATGTTTGTTCGCATTCCCAGCCAAAAATATGACTCGTTCAACTTTGTGAATGTTTGTCATGACCAAAGTGCCCTACTAATCCTCCACTGTGTTTCTCCTTCAACAAGTTCTCCCTCATGGAACATTTCGGAATACACAGTTGATTACCCTTAAACAGTAATCCTTCCTGGATCATATACTCCATCCATTGGATTTTGTCTCTGAGAAATGGATTCTCAGTTGCTTCATATGCCTCCTTAAAATCTGGGTCATCTGCGTACATGTCCTTTAGATCATCAAAACCTAACGTTTTGACTTTGAACTCCTGCAACAGCAAACACTTCCTGCTCAAAGCATCAACAAATTTGTTAGCAATACCGGAAATATCTTTAATCACAAAAGTGAAATTTTTCATATACTCAACCCATTTGACATGTTTCTGATTCAACTTCTCATGTTGAGTCACAAACTGCACTACATGATTGTCACTGTACAAGACAAACTCCTTCGAGATCAAGTAATGTCTCCATTTCTTCAATGTCTGGATAATAGCATAAAACTCCTTGTCGTAAGTGGAGTATTTTACTTTTGCTTCATTCAGCTTCTCGCTGAAATACGCTATTGGTCTGTCTTCTTGACTCGAGACTGCCCCAATTGCAAATCCACTCGCATCGCATTTCACCTGAAATGTCTTTCAAAAATCCGGCAACACCAACACTGGTTGTTCTGTAATCTTCCTCTTCAACAGATTAAAACTCTTCTCAGCTTCTTCAATCCAGTGAAAAGACTTGTGTATTTTCTTCACTGTATCCGTCATCGCTACGCTAATTCCACTGAAATTCCTGATGAACTTTCCGTAGAAACTAGCCAATCCGTGAAAACTTCTCACCTCAAAAATATTCCTCAGTGATGGCCAATTCTTGATCACTTCCACCTTATCTGGATCCATCCTCAACTCATTTGTCGAAATAACAAACCCCAAGTAAATTAGCTCTGTCTTCATGAATGAGGACTTCTTCATATTTATCAACAACTTCTCTTGCTATAGTCTCTGCATCACTGTAGCCAAATGCTTCAGATGCTCTGCCACTATTTTATCGTAAACCAATATGTCATCCAAATACATAATGACAAATTTTCCGATGAACTCCCTCAGGTCTTCGTTCATCAACCTCATGAAGGTAATCAGTGCATTTGTTAAGACAAATGGCATAACAAGCCATTCATACAACCCTTCATTTGTTTTGAACGCTGTCTTCCATTCATCACCTTATCTCATGTGGATCTGGTGATAAACGCTTTTCAAATCAATCTTTGAAAAATACTTTTCTCCACTTAAGCAATCCATCAGATCATCCATCCTCGGCAATGGAAATATGTACCTGATGGTTATCTTGTTAATGGCTCTTGAATCAGTACACATCCTCCAGCCTTCGTCTTTCTTCATACTGAGTATTGTTGGAACAAAACATGGACTCAAGCTCTCCCTGACCAAAACTTTGTCCAACAACTCCTGGACTTTCCTTTTAACTTCTTCATTCTCTTGCGGCGTTAATTTGTATGCAGCTTTGTTTGGCAAACTGGCTCCTGGTATGAGATCAATATGATGGCTCACACTCCTGATCGGTGGCAACGAATGAGGTAATTCGTCCACTATGATGTTAGCGAACTCTTCTAGCAGTTCCTGAACCTCCTCTGGTAAATAATCCACTCTTGTGCTAGTCAGAACAATTCTCGGTTTTATGACCACAATGAACTGTGGATCTTCCTTCTTCTTAACCTCTGTAAGAAGTTCCTTCCCACTCATGAGAAGTACTGTTTTGCTTACCTCCATCTTTACCTCCTTATCCTCGATTGGAAGTAACATGTGTGTCCTCCCATTCTTCTCCAGGGTGTATGTGTTCATTCTCAAATCATGAATCACATTCCTGTCATATTTCCATGGTCTACCCAGCAATAGATGACAAACATCCATAGGAATGACATCACACAAGATCTTATCATTATATCCTCCTTTATTAAATTCAACTAAACATTGTTTAGTGACAGTTACCTAATGTCCTTTCTGTAGCCACGAAACTCTGTATGGGCTTGGATGATCAGTCGTCTCCAGCTCCAGCTTCTCTACCATCTCCGTAGAAACAAGATTATTCATGCTACCACTGTCTACAATGACCTTGCATACCCTATCCTTGGTCTTGCAAGCAGTCTTGAAAATTCTGGTCCTTTGGACTGAACTCTCCACCTCCTTCTCAAGCGTCAAAAGGACTTTTCGCATCATCAGCGATCTTCCGCCTTCAACGTCTTCTGCTTCAACATCCCACCTCTGTGCCTCGACGATGTGAGCTTCCCCAATATCCTTCTTTTTCTCTGGACACTCATAAGACTTGTGCCCATTCTTTCCACATGTGAAGCATGTAATTACTCCACCTCTTCCTCTTCCTCTGCCTCTAGTACGAGGAAAAGTGTTATTGTCAGCATAGTCTCCTTTCTGCTCAATATGTTGTCCTCTCTATTCAGTGTATGGCCCCCTCTGTGAGGTCCCACCTCTCTCAATTCGAGTCTGAGGTTTCTTCCAGTCCTCTTTGGGCTTCTGGTATTTATCCTAGGCAACTGATTTGCCTCTGGGCTGACTTCTGCCTCGACCCCTCTGACTTTGCTTCCGGCTTAGCTTCTCTTCTGCTTTCAAAGCCATCTTATAAGCATCTTCTACCGTTCGGATGGTTACCATGCTCATCTCATCCTAGATATCATATCTCGGGCCATTCATATATCTGGCAAATTTTTCATCATCGCTCTCCTGATGATCTTCCTAATGTTCAGTTTATAGAATTCCTCAGTGTATTCTTTCACTGTCATCAGCTTCTGTCTCAGGTTCTGCATCCTCCTGAACAGAGTAATTTGATAATCTCTGGGGATGAATTTCGCCTTCATCTTCACGATCATTCGATCCCAGCTCTTGATATTTTGCTCGCCTTTGTAACGTCTGTCAGCTTGTAGTTCATCCCACCACAATACTGCATGTCCTTTCAATCTAGTGACAACACGCTTGACTTTCTTGTCTCTTCGACATCTTCGTAGTCGAAGTATGTGTCTAGAACTCTAATCCAGTCTAGAAGCTCCACTGCATCCAAGTTTCCCTCATAAACTAGAATGTCCATCTTTGCTCTTACACCCATCCTTGCAATAGCTTTGATCAAACGCTCATTTGATGCATCTTCAGCTGCAACTTCTTCTTCGTGTTCAGTCTCAACTTCACTTTTGGAATCACTCAGATCCCCTGCATTGACTGTGCATCTTTGCGCTATTTCCATGTCTTCGAGTCTAGCTCGTAGATCACGCATCTGTCTCTCCATAGTTGTATCCGTCATCTGCCTGCCTCTTCTTCTCGGCATTTCCTTGTCCTCTGGATCGGATGATTGCATGTCCCTTCTCCTCGACGGCATGGTGAATTCTTCTTCTTCTCTGCTACAGAAAGCAAAGAACCTTTCTTCTCTGGCTGTGATACCAAAATTGACGTGTATCAGAGTGCTCTTTACCTCTTATGCCTCCCTCGCCTGAAATATATAGACAAGAATCAGGCTCTGATACCAAAAATGATGACAACGCCCCCGCTACCTCTCAACCCGTAGGTCGGGCGGTCCATGCGCTCACAGGATCTTCTCTTCTCTACTGGCCTTAAGAACTCCAACGGTTCTTTTATTTCCCTGTCGAGAAATCTACACCCACAACAATCCTCATGGGATCCCCCTCTTTATAATCAGGAGATCGGACTTTGCAACTTCGCGAGGTCAGTGGTCGAGCATAGCACTCTCAAATCCCCGAAACCCGACAACCAGTCAACGCTGACCTTTTCCTATCGGGGTTTTCTCTATCGCAATCTCGGCACTCGCGATATCAAACAAATTGTTTCCCCGACTCTCGATTTCCAATATGCCGAAACTCCGACACACGCGCGAGTTTGACTATTCAACGGCTTCACTCCATCGACATTTCAGAGTTCACAATATTGCGAATCCTAATGCAATTGTTTCAGGACTTCTCACCACGAGACTCCGATATGGTGTGCCACCTGTCCACCTATCGACTTTTGTGGTCCCGCACTGTTCTTGTACCTGTCGAAATATCACGTTTCACGATTTCGCGATTCCCGTTGCAATGTTTTGGAGTTTCAACCCACAAAACCTCGATATGTGAAACCACGAACAGATCCGACGGTCCTTGTGACTTGGATCTACGGTCCTGCCCCTTCTGAGCTTTGAACCCTTCGACACTTCCACTGTAACTTTCCTGCTCCTCCACGAGATCCAACGGCCCACGAAAATTTGTGAATTATCCTCGGAGAATTTCGACCGTCCTTCCTTCCTTGATGATTTCAGCGAATGACCAAGTGTTCCTCCGTGGAACTCATCCACCTACAGCGTGAAATTACGATGCCTGCTTAAATCTTCAAGGCACAACTTCTTTGCGCTGTCCTTCAATGAATTTCGAAAGCCCTATCCTCCTTGAGCTTCCTTATAACTCTAAGCCTTGGAAAAGACTCTTGCACGCACTCCTTGCGGCAACCTTCAAACACTTCAAGTGCTTGAATCCTTTCGACTCTGCGCACACCTGAAGTAGTAGTCCTTCAACTCTTGCTCAGGTTCGCAACCCTAAACTTCACTCGGCCTGCGCACTCCTTGTACGGCTCCTGTGCCCAACTGCACGGCTCCTGTGCCCAACTGCTTCAGAGACGCAACCCTAAATTCTTGTTGACGCACTCCTTGTGGACACTTCAACTGCACTCCTTGCAAGAATTCTTACTCAGATAGAGAAACAATTGAACTTCATTCTTGTTTCCTTTTAGACTTCAAACTCAAACATGAAATCATATACACAACATATAAAGAAAATGTACAACAGGAAGAAAACATTCATGAGCATATCATTCAGCATCAATACACAGAGAACAAACACAAAACCATGAATTTGAATCAACCTCCTTCTATTAATCCAAATATCTGTACATGGGTGTTTTTCCACAGCTCTCTGCATGCTCTTGCTCTTCTCCTGCTTCAATCATGTTAGAATATACAATGAGGGTGTCTATATCCCGTTTCCCTCTTGCGCTCTAAAACTGTCTAATCTAGAATCAAATTCTATCTACCTGCATTAACTACTATAAATGCCTTCTACCTACTAAGGACGAGAGCTAAAGGCTCAAGGTCCACTTACATTATACAAGTGTGCTTCATTAAATTGCTATATTTAAGATTGTGCAACAACTTTAAGGTGTATTCAAAATTTGTGGCGGGCGCTTTTCCAGCTGTCCGATTGTCTCCGCGCTGGCTCGCTTGATGTTGGGAATGCTCCTGCATCATACTCCCTCGCTTGAAAACTTTCATGGGCTCCTGTCCATGAGCTCACACACAGTTTTCCCGTGCTTCTGGATCTCTGGTTCAATCTCCCAGCTGGCATCTTCAACTGGATGGTTCTTCCACTTGACCAGATACTCAAAATATTGCTTTCGCCTGGTCCTCTTGCTCACTCTTTTATCCAGTATGCATTCCATCTGCGGCCTCTCTGCTACTGGCATCTTCTTTTGCCAATGAATCATTGGTTGCTCATCTCTAGTCTCTACTTCTCCATCTTTATATGGGTACAAATATGAGATATTGAATATCGGAGAAATTCCAATCCCATCGAGTAATTCAATCTCATAAGCATTCGTCCCAAAGTTTCTCAAGACCCTACATGGCCCGATTTTATTCATTGTCAGCTTATTGTATGTTCCTCTCGGGAACCTTTCTTTCCTCAAATGTGCCAGAATCAAGTCACCAACCTCAAACTGAAGTTGTCTCCGGTGCTAATCGGCTCTACGCTTGTATTCCTGGTTTGAATTATGCAGTCACTCCTTCACCTGGCTGTGAAGTTCTTTCATCGCCTCTGCGAATTCTTCTGCACTAGCGCTCCTAGTCGCAGTCTATTTTGAATCTCTCAATTCAAAAATTCCTCTCGGCTATATGCCATAAACAACCTGAAATGGACTTTTCCTTGTTCTTCTGTTAAGTGAGTCGTTATAAGCAAACTCTGTCTGTGGTAATATGCTATCCCACTGGCTATGGTGTTCTATCACCAAGATTCTTAGCAAGTCTCCCAGACTTTTGTTCACCACTTCTGTCTATCCATCAGTCTGAGGATGATAAGCCGAACTAAATGACAAGTTAGTTCCCATCTTTTTCCATAAGGTCCTCCAAAAATTCCCTATGAATTTTGTATCTCAATCTGAACCAATACTTCTTGGCAACCCATGAAGTCGAATAACTTCTTTGAAAAATAGGTTCGCAATGTGAGTTGCATCACTGGTCTTTTGACATGGAATGAAGTGTGCCATTTTGGAAAATCTATCCACCACCACAAAGATTGAGTCAACACCTCTTTGTGTTCTTGGCAATCCCAATGCAAAATCCATGCTAATTGCATCCCATGGCCTTTCTGGTATGGGCAATGGTTGATAAAACCCTGCATTTTTCTTTCTTCCCTTCGAACGCTAACAAATTTTGCATCTGTCAATGAATCGCTTGACGTTTCTTCGCATTCCCGGCCAAAAATATGACTCGTTCAACTTTGCAAATGTTTTGTCATGACCAAAGTGCCCTGCTAATCCTCCATTGTGTTTCTCCTTCAGCAAGTTCTCCCTCATGGAACATTTCGGAATACACAGTTGATTACCCTTAAACAGTAATCCTTCCTAGATCATATACTCCATCCATTGGCTTCTGTCTCTGAGAACTGGATTCTCAGTTGCTTCATACGCCTCCTTAAAATCTGGTTCATCTGCGTACAAGTCCTTTAGATCATCAAAACCTAACGTTTTGACTTTGAACTACTGCAACAACAAACACTTCCTGCTCAAAGCATCAACAACTTTGTTAGCAGTACCGAAAATATCTTTAATCACAAAAGTGAAATTTTGCATATAATCAACCCATCTGACATGTTTCTGATTCAACTTCTCCTGTTGAGTCACAAACTGCAGTGCATGATTGTCACTGTACAAGACAAACTCCTTCGGGATCAAGTAATGTCTCCATTTCTTCAATGCCTGGATAATATCATAAAACTCCTTGTCATAAGTGGAGTATTTTACTTTCGCTTCATTCAACTTCTCGCTGAAATACGCTATCGACCTGTCTTCTTGACTCAAGACTGCCCCAATTGCAAATCCACTCGCATCGCATTTCACCTGAAATGTCTTTCGGAAATCCAGCAACACCAACACTGGTTGTTCCGTAATCTTCCTCTTCAAAAGATTAAAACTCTTCTCAACTTCTTCAGTCCAGTGAAAAGACTTGTGTCTTTTCTTCACTGTATCCATCATCGCTGCGCTAATTCCACTGAAATTCCTGATGAACTTTCGGTAGAAACTAGCCAATCTATGAAAACTTCTCACCTCAAAAATATTCCTCGGTGATGGCCAATTCTTGATCACTTCCACCTTATCTGGATCCATCCTCAACTCATTTGTCGAAATAACAAACCCCGAGTAAATTATCTCTGTCTTCATGAATGAGGACTCGAGTCTCATTGTTTATGGGAAGTCCATAATGGAGTTATGGCCCTGTTTTGGGACGATGCTTGGGAACAACTTCCCATTTTGGGGGATGAAGATAAGTTTTGATCCCTAAGAACCACCCTTGATAGAGCAAGATGGGAAAGGCTTCACCAATTTTGGAAAAACCCGCCCCTCTCTGCGAATAACCTCATGTGTTCCTGGAAATATCTAGAGGAATGGCCAATTCTTTGCATAGAAGAGACCAAGGAATCACTATCCAAAATTCTTCAAGAGAAACAGATCAAGTCCAGAGAAGGGGAAGATATCATCCAATGGGGATATCAAGGAAATGGAGAATTCAATGTCAAAGAAGCCTACCAAATCTTGCAATGCTCAAACCCTCTTCCCATCAAACCCATCTAGAGAAAAATATGGTCTAAATCTCTCTAGCCCAAAATTTCAACATTTTTATGGTCGGTAGCTAACAAAATAATCCTAACTTGGGATCTTCTCCTAAAAAAAGGGTTTTTTGGGCCTTCGAGGTGCAGTATATGCCACGAGTCTGAAGAAACCCAAGATCATCTCATGAGCAAATGTAATTTCACTATGCAATGATGGGACCATAGAGCCACCAACTTCCGTATAATAGACCTATAAAGAGACAATGTCGTAGCTACTATAGAACTCTGGAAAGCTAACCCTTTCAACAATAACCTCCGTAACAGAGCTTGAGAAATTTTTCGAGGTTCCCTTATGTGGAATGTATGGAAAGAAAGGAACTGAGAAATTTTTAAATACGAATCCCTTACCTAAAATCAACTCTGGGAGCTTATGAGCAGAAATATCACCGAATCCATAGCAGTGGACGGTTCAAGATCTTCAGGTTAAAGAACCCAAAATGACTATCTTCATCAATTGGAAGCCGGGTCCTTGCCTCAATCAGAAATCCCAGGTGAAAAAGATAAACAAAGACCATATTAGGGATTTCTGGAGACCCCCTTAGCAAGGATTTATCAAGTTAAACTTTGACGGGGCTTCTAAAGGAAACCCAGGTCCAACAAGGGCAGATGGGGTCTTCAGAAACCACAAAGGAGAACTCCTCCTTTTCTTTTCGACCGACCTGGGAGTTACTTCGAACAACATAGTCAAGTTGGAAGGACTCAGGAGAGGCATACAAGTAGCAATCGACAGAGGATTTTTGGCCCTGGAAGTTGAAGGTAATTCCCTTCTAGTCATCAAAGGACTCCAATAACTCATGAACGGGTCCAAAGCAGAGAGGATCTCTCAAAACCGGCACCTAAGATATGGATTTATAGTCATGGGATCCTTGGTCATGAACCTAAAAACCATCGTCTTTGAGCCTATCATAAGGAAAGCTAACATGATGGTCAACTGCATGGCCAACATAGGTGTCACAATGCATGAGAAGTTTCGAATCTGGTACCCAGGGGACCCATTGACAGGTGGAATAGAAGATCAGATCTACCGCAGCTGCCAAGATGACATCACAAAGTGGAGGGTGGCCACAAAGCATATCAGTCAAGACACTTTGGAGCAAGGTCCCCATCATGAAGTATTCAAGGAAGACAGATAGCCCGGATCTATAGTGACATGTGTAGAGGTTGATAGGATGACCCTCCATGTAGCAATATTGTACCCCGAGCCAGGAAGAGAAGAAAGGTTGCCTCTTGGAATCACTTGCATAAATGAGGAGGCATTTATAGTGAAGGACAATGATGATGGAGAGATTATGGGCAAGGATGGGTTGGCTTGTGGTTGACCCTCCATGACGAAGCATACTAAAGAAGTTCGGACAAGCAGAGCTTGGTCGACAGGGAAATTTTGTTATCACAGGTATAAGTGGCCACATGCCACAGGAAATCTTGGCAGCCCAGAGGAGAAGGGTCGAATTCTAGTCACCCTCCCCTCCATCATAGATATGGTGAGAAATTTTACCAAGTACGAAACACGATTGAGGAGAACCAGAGATGTAGTTTCAATGATGAGGCCCACAACCATAAATACAAGACTCGTCGGAGCAGGATCTCACAATTCTCTCTCTGCTACTATCTCTCGACCCTCCTTTGGATGACCTTAAGTCTGGTTATTAGAACTTGTCGAAGGAAAAACATGGCCCGTCCTTGGAAAAAAAATCCAAACAGGGGTTACCTGAACGTCACGACCATGAAGCTTCAACCTCGAGGGGCCACAATAGACTCTCCAAAGAAAAAAAGGAAGCATGTGTAGAAGAGGAACACTTTTAGGTGCATTGTGATATGGAAGAGATTCAGGCCGAGAACACTATTGAAGATAGAGTTTTGCCCAGAAGAAGGAAAACCAAGGAGGATGAAATAATCCAAGAAGCAGTGTGATGGGTGACCGACCCTGGTAACCCTTGGACCAGAGACACAAAGTATTTTAGAATGGTAGAAGCCTATTGGATGACTAAAGCGCTGGTGGACTAGGCGATCAATGAAACCCACCAACAAAACTCTAGGATTCTTTAAGCAATTCACATTTTGAAGGGAAAGTTTGAACTATTTTGTCATTCCCAACGTCGCATTAAGTTCAGGGTCAACAAGCCATAACAAAGCCTAGGCAACAAGGTGAAATGTATGCAGCGAGAATCTCCTCCTAGATCTATTCTCATACCCATTCAAATAGAGAACGACGAGGACTAGACCTAGAAGAATTCGACTCTCCCTCAGCAGGAGAGCCAGCGTTAGCTGAAGTTGGAACCTAGGAGTCATTCTAGACCAGAACATACCCTGATCCAGAGGGAACCAAGTTCTTATTAGGGCTCTCCCAGCCTGTTGGTTTTGTTGTTTTTGTTTTTATTAGTTAGGATGTGCATGAGGAAAGTCTAACATGGGCCCCTCCTTTTTTTTTTCAAGATATAGGCTAGGATTCTTCTATACTCTCGGTCGAAAACTCTCTTGACGAAGGTGTCATATAGCCCTTTTGTGAACTCTAAAAGTATTTGAACATCTCTGGAAGTATTGTGACAAGATTTAGGGGTCTGGTTTCGCTTTGAGGCAGACCCCCTTGGCCACATATTTTTTTACATTATTTTTGTGATATAATAGAAGTCCCTTGTTTTAGCTTAAAAAAAACATATTACATTGTCTCTCATAGAGCTTGTATATTTATACTTCTATATCTAGTTACCAGGCAATTGTAACTACTTAACTTCTCGGGTCGGTCGGTTAACTGATACCTCGACCAACTTATACTTCCAACTTCAATGGTCGATCGACTAGCTCTTAGTCAACCGTCAGGTCAAGTCAATAGAGTCGACTAGCCCCTACAACATCTCCCCCCTCCTCAATTCCTTGCTTGTTCCGAGCAAGAGGGGAGTAAAACAAAATATTTGTTTACATTGAATGTTTACAAATAGAATTGATAGAAAGAGAGAGAGAAGGAAAGAAGATGAATATAGACAAAATGTTCAGGTGCTTGATTAGGTTATGGTGCCACACTTGAATGTTATGTTGTGCCTAGATCTCAGCCACTGGTCGGTTCCACTGTGTCGTCGATTCTACTTTCTTCATTGGTTGTGAAGGCAATCTGAAAGATATTAGGAGCTATTTTTTTCATATGTTGACTGAATTTGCTCCATGCATTGATCGATTGTCGTGCTTCTAGGCTTAGTATCTTTATTTTGACGAGCAAGTTGACTTTCACTGCTATCTCTATTGTTTGTACTGCGATCGATTCTAGGTCAATCAGTTGCTCTACCTCTTGGATTTTGTTTCTGGTATGATTTAGATGACTGATTTGGCTACCAGTTTCTAGTTGTTCCTTATGTCCCTCCTTTTTCCATTCCTATTCTTGTTCTGCAAGATGTGCCTCCATTGCTATTTCTTTTGTTGGTTGATTTGTTAGGGCTTCTTTGATTTTGACATCCGTGGTCTTGTTCCTCGTCTTTTCTATGTTGTAAATTGTTGCTTTTTGTATCCTGCATCTGCCAGATGCACTTGCAAAGTGAATCAACCATTCACTTACCATTGAGTTTAGAAATATGGCCTGCTTGGCGATACCATCCACTTTTTGTCGAAAACCTTTAAGGTTATTGTATTCTGCTATAATGACTGTGGATGTTTGTTCCTTAATTCTTTGAATATCGGTCGATGTTATGTTGTATTGTTGTCATGCCTCATCCTTTTCAGTTTGAAATAGTGCTAATTGTTGTTGATTCTTTGTATTATCTTTAATCAGCCTTTCAATCAAGTCTTTGAATCCTACCAAGGGTTCCTCTACTTCCAGCCTTTGATCTTCTCCTAAATGTTTCCCGACCTCTTCTCTACATTCCTACAATATTTTTCTTTGATTTTCTTTAAGTTTCGATACATGACTTCCTTCTTTTATGACTTTCTTCCATCATTTTGCTTATTCTTTTGAGATTACTGCGTGTAAATCAAAGAGTTGGTTCTCCTATATGGAGGTCAACTCGAGGGTAGTTTCGATAGCTGAACCCGATGGGATGTTTGGTCGGGTCGTCTTAAATGTGATTGATCATTTTTTCGTCGTATTCCCTGGACTCCTTGTCAAATTTCCATCCTTATCCTAGATTCTTAATGTTTGTTTTGCAAAGGACTGAGTCGACTACTGCTAGATAGTTGTTTCTTTTACTGGCTCCTTTTGTTGAGTTTCATGTGTTTTCAATGGGCGTTATTTCTCCTGTGTTGACCCTTGTTTTGTGTCTTGATATTTTTGTTTAGGTGGGCTCACAAGTTGGATCTCTGGAAGTGTTTTCTCCATGTGTTGGTCTTCTGGGTTTTCCTCCCCTTCCTATAAGTTGACTTCTTGTTAGTCGGCCAACTGATCTTCAACTTCAACTGGGTGGACCGACTGCTCTGTTATTGACTTGACAAACTCATGTTGTTGTACCAACTCGACCGGGTGCATCACCCAGTGTGGTATTTCTTTGATCGACTATCACCGTTCTAGCTGGTCAATGACAATCTCCTCTTCGGTCAATTTAGGTGGTTAGTCGGACTCTATTGCTTCTGACGATTCAAGAATTATCAATTGTATTTTCTTCTTATTTTTTAGCCATTCTTCGACTATGACTATTGGCTCGGTTGGGGATGAGTCTCTTGTTAAGTCGATTACTACATCGATCATTCTTTTCTTTTCTGATATTGCCCTTGGCCCGAGTTCCCATTCTGTACATGTGGTTGTGATCCGTGTTGGGGTAACAATGGTGGTTGTTTCCTCCAAGATTTTATGCTTTTTGGCTCCTCTTGTTTCCATCTATTGAATTATGATTTTGATTTGTTTAACTTCTTGTTTTTGCACCGATGAACTGAAAATATTCTTCATCGTGGCAGTCTCCTATCGACTCTATCTTTCTATCTGCTTAATTTTTTTAGCAATTTTTCTTGTAATACTAAACGTTTTTTCTTGAATGACTAGGTCATTGAAATCAATGCCTTCATTTGAACCGATGAACTGAAAATCTTCTTCATCGTGGCAGTCTCCTATCGACTCTGTCTTTCTATCTGTTTAATTTTTTTAGCAATTTTGCTTGTAATACTAAACGTTTTTTCTTGAATGACTAGGTCATTGAAATCAATGCCTTCATTTGAATGAAAAGTTTATCTCCATATTTTCTATGTTTCGATGGCTATTTCTCCGACTCCAAATGCCTTCTTGCCCTTTTCCTTTTTTGTTGGTTGCTTTCTTTTCCCCGGTGATAGATTTGCAGGGATGAATGCAAGGGCTTCCAAATCTTCAACAAAAGGGATTGTATACAATTCTGCTTCTCTTTCCTCCTCTTGTTCTCCATCAGTAAGAGGAAGGATCAAAGGCAATCTCAGTTGGTGTACTTCAGAAGGAATTTCTATCTTCTTGCATGTTTGTCTTTCTAGCTCCATGAATAATTCTTCTGTTGTTGGTTGATAATGTAGCTCTTTTGATTCTGGTGCCGACTTGACTAATAGCGAAGGGAACTTAATAGCCTTTCCATATTCTTGGCACTTCTTATAATTGGTCTGGATGATGTCGTCTAGGTGCTCTGGCCAGTTGAAAATTTATGCTTTTTGAAACACTCGAGCTATTGATTCTATCATCATAATTTTAACATTCGATGCTTGAACAACTCATGTAAAGCACAAGGATACGATTATAATAGTCCATCTTGCCCATAGGTCGATGATTTTATTGATGACTAGCCCCTTGGAGTTTTTAGTTGTTGTCAACCCCATTAAAAACTGCATCCAATCATTAGTATTTGATGTTTTCAGCACTGCAACTCCCATCTTCAGAATGTCGATAATTCGGTGAATAAGACCGCATGTTATTTCTATGGGTTTGTCCAGCCAAATGTAGCCCTGATGAAAACAAATGAAAATAAATTTTGTTGCTTCTTCCTTCCATTTCCCTAATTCAATGACTTGTGGTGCTCCCAACATAAGTCAGATTCCATTTTTTGTTAGGAACTCAGTTTTAGGCTTCCAGCAGCCATTCTCCATCCCCCATTTTGTAAAATTCTTCCATTGCTTACTCCATCCCAACTCCTCTAGTCGTGCATGCCTTATGTTCTGTATCTGAATTTGCAGCGTTTTCACTGTTTTTCTGTCAAATCTTTGTCTTGGTCTCGACCCTTCCATTGCCTCGCTGACTTGTCCTCCCATTCTCGACATTTCTATATCCAGATCGGTGGTATTCAACAAGTCCAGAGAGGTTGTAGATTCGTTGGGTTGGGAAGTCGGCTCTATACTCGACTACGGCAGAGAAAATAATAATAAGGTGAATTCATACGCGTCCTCCAAATTTATAGGTGCTAGATCAAAGTTTAGATTAAATGCATCCAATTGTTCCCTAGATTCATGCACCTATGTCATGAATACTAGAGATATGGCCGACTCGTATGAGTGGACATCTAGGATATTTCTTAGTTGGCATTCTTATGGGTCTTGTCGATCATTAAATTGAGCACTCTGTAATTGGTTATCGTACGTGTCGGGCAGCTGACAATTGTATTGGTCGTTGCGCAATGGTCTTCTTTGTCGCATCGGTTATTAATGTTACTCTTATTATTTTATGTCCTTTCCTGCCACAACTTAAATGCGTCAACTTTTCTAGAGTCAATTTTTTTATGGTTGGTATTCCCTTTCGTTTGGTCGACTAAGTCTCCTCTCTTGATATGCGATCAATATATGGATCAAGTGATTGTTTCTCTTGAGTCATAGGATTTGTTCTTATCACATCTAATTAGTCAATGTTTTTGATGGATAACCTGCTCCTCCATTTTGTTGTGCTTACTCTCGCTTGTATGATAACCATGCTCACTTGAACTACGCTTGTTTGAACCACACTCACTTTAACATCGTTCTCCTGACTGGGATCTGTCTCGATCACTTGATTGCCTTTTCAAGAGTATTTGTCTTAAGTCAAGAGATGGGGTGGTGTGTCGATAACGTCTTCTTCTACTTTTTCTATGGCTCGACCAGGGGATTTTTCTCTCTCCATTCTACATTTTGTTTCTTTACTTTGAGGTTTTGAGATCCTTTTAATACTTAACTTTTCTTCCATCAGTTTTTTATACATGTATCGCTATACCCAAGTTTTGTAACTGAATTTGGTTTATTATAATACAAACATGATTTATTTTCTTAATGATGTGATTAGTCTATGTTTTTCTGATTTTGACCAGACTGTTCCATCTTTGGTCAGTCCCTGTTGGCATCTTTTCCTACTAATTTTTTGACAACATGGCTTGTTACCTTCTATGTATAGTACTTTTTTAAGAGGGTTTTGTTAATTACTTTCTTGAATGGATGTCCTTACAAGGTTCGAAGTTGGACTGCTCCTATCGGTCGAATGTCTTCAATAACATAAGGACCAAGCCATGTTGTTTCTATCTTTCTCGGTTTTCCTTTTACTCGAATGTCATATAACAAGACCAGGTCTCCATTTTTTATGTCCTTCTTCTTTAAGTGGCAATCATTCCATGCTTTATGTTGTTGTTTTTTCACTTCCTAATGATGCATTGCAATTACTCTTTCTTCTTCTAGTTTATTTAATTGATACAGTTGGTCATTTATGCCTTTTTCCTGGTCGAATTTAGACACAACTGTTATCCTGTTGGAGTTGAACCAAAAAAGTAAAGGAATAACAACTTCTTTCCCATAGACTAAATTGAAGGGAGCATGTCCAGTTGATCGTTTGTAAGAAGATCTATACGCCCATAAGATTGTGAGAATTTTATCATCCCAATCGTTTTTGTCGACACCGCATATTTTTGTGAGTCCTTTATGCAATGTTTTATTGAATGCTTCAACAACCCCATTTGTTTGGGGATGATATGTTGTTGTTTGTCTATGGTCGATCAAAAAATTCTTTAGCAGGACTTAGATTGTTTCATTTATGAAATGAGTTCCTTGGTCATTGATTAGTGTAAGTGGGCATCCAAACCTTGTGATTATGTTCTCCTAAATGAACTTTGTCGCCACTTCTTTGGTACATGATTCAACTGGTTCAAATTTTTCCCATTTGGTTACATATTCTACTGCAGTGATAATATATTTGGCATCAATTATTTTTTCTCTTTGAGGGAAAGGTCCAACAAAATCGACTACCCAGATTTCAAATGATCGATTAGAGTTTACTGATGTTAGTGGAATCTCATTTTTCCACAGAGATCAATCGAGCCTTTGACAACTATCACACTTTCTAACTTGCTCCCGACAGTCCTTGTGTAAGGTCAACCACCACAAACCCGCCTGAAGTATTTTATGGGTTGTCGTGTCGGCCTGGAAGTGGCCCCCAATTGTTCCTACATGAGCTTCGTTGATAATTCTGTCTCTACTATGTTCGATAGCACATCTCCTTAGGATATCATCTGGTCCCATTTTGTACATATATCCATTTATAATGGTGAATGGTGTTGCTTTTAGGGCTAGCACCTTCTTTTTACTTGTTGGGAGATCATCTGGAGCCTTTCCTTCTTCCAAAATGTTTGTTATCTCCTCCAGATCTTTTGGGTCAACTTTGATTCGAAATAGATGTGCGTCTGGAAGATTGTCATCTATGAATGTTGGATACTCTCCTGTTTCAAGTCAGGATAAATGGTCGGGTCAGACGTTCATTTTCTCAAGTCGAACGATTATGTCAAATTCAAATTTCTGGAATAATAGCAGCCATCGACAGATCTTTCCTTGGTGGACGGATTTATTAACTAAATACTTTAATGCCCGATGATCTGTAAAGAATGTGAAAGGATTGGAAAGTAAGTAATGTCAAAACTTTTGTAGTGCAAATATCATTGAGAAAACTTCCCTTTTTGTGGTCGAATAGTTTATTTCTTCTTTTTTCAATTTCTGACCGGCGTACACATTTGGGTGATCGATTGTGTCATCGTATGGTTCTGTTAGAACTGATCCGACAACAATGTTCGAGGCATCAACATGGACGTGAAACCTTCTCTACAAGTCAAAAAATTTTAATATAGGGGCTTCAACTAGTTTTTTCTTTAAGAATTCAAATTATTCATGGCAGTCTTTACTCCATATCAACTTGATTTCTTTTTTGAGCACCTCATCCATTAGGAATGTGATATCTAAATATTGGCGTATACATTTTATGTAGTATCTCGTGCGTCCCATAAAGATTTTAATTTGTTTCTGATTTACAGGTGGCTTCAAGTCGAGGATGATCTTGATCTTTGCCATGTTGATTTTTACTCTGTCTTTGCATACCACATGTTCTAACAGAATGCCAATTGGTGTGGCAAAAATGCACTTCTTAATGTTAAGGGCTAGCTGGATTTGTATGGATCGTTCAAGCATTAGTCAAAGCCATTGTATATGGTTTTTAAATTAGTTGTATATTATCCA
>JZKD02S1596185.1:163698-181186 GCA_000966675.3 Picea glauca
TTTTATGTAGTATCTCGTGCGTCCCATAAAGATTTTAATTTGTTTCTGATTTACAGGTGGCTTCAAGTCGAGGATGATCTTGATCTTTGCCATGTTGATTTTTACTCTGTCTTTGAATACCACATGTTCTAACAGAATGCCAATTGGTGTGGCAAAAATGCACTTCTTAATGTTAAGGGCTAGCTGGATTTGTATGGATCGTTAAAGCATTAGTCAAAGCCATTGTATATGGTTTTTAAATTAGTTGTATATTATCCAATCATCTAAGTAAACAACCATATATATATATATATATATATATATATATATATATATATATATATATATATTCTTGGAATGCTTTGACCAATATTCTTGAGAAAACAGTTGGGGCATTCTTTAGTCTGAATGACATAACTCGATAGGCAAAAGAGCCAAATTCTGAGACGAATGTTGTCTTTGGTTGTTCGTCTTTGGCTATTGGCACCTGATTATATCCAGAGAACCCATCTGTAAATGAATAATATTTGTGGTCCGTGACTTCATTATTTATTTCACCAGCGAAGGGGGTGGGGAACGATTATGTCACAGTCAATTTATTAATCTATCTGAAATCAACACAAATTCCTAGTTTCTTGGGGTCGTGCTTTTTCGGTTGTACTACCATAGGTATTTCCCATTCTGCTTTTTCAATTGGGTAGATGATGCATGATGCTAGCATTCCCTCAATATATTTTTGGACAATGGGCTTATATTTGTGGGCTAACTTGTATGGACGTTTTTTAATCGGCTTTCCCCCAGTATAAGTTTGATCTTCATTTGTCCCATTTTTTCTACAAGTCCTTTTAAATATTTGTAGTCCCAGGAAAATACATCTTGATATTATTTTGGTTGATCTACTATGTCGACTATCTATTTTTCCGATCAATAGTCACCTACTCGTACCATTTTCGATCGATCATCCTTTGATATGTTTAATTCTTTAGTCTTGATTTTAGCATTCATCCACTCTGGTTGTTTTTCTTCATCGAGGTAACGTTCCCCTTCTTCAATTCCGGTAAAGATTTCCGGAAAGTCGGGCTATTCATGATCTTCCTTTTCTTCCTTAAATATGTTTAGTACTGATTTTACATTGTTTTGTAGCGTCAGATGATCCTTTTTCCATTTGAAGCTCTGTCCTACACAACTTATATTCTCCATTTCAATTCTTCGAGCTATCGTAATTCCCATATTTTTTGTTTAAATGAAGTTGCAATTCGATGTTGATCCGAGGTCGACCGTCATTTTCCATTTTTCTCTTTGTGTAGCTGGAGTCATTTTTTCGAGGAAACCTTTAATCCGATGTTCTATTTATCTTAGATGTTCCTCTTCGGGGTTGAATTTGAAGTCTTCGCTAAATTTTTCTTTGATGTCAGACCAATTTAGTGTATGGCCACAAGCTTCTTCAATCTTGTACCATTTACTTGGTATTTCTTCCAACATGCTTGGAAACATATGGGTCCATACCCTGTTACACGTCAAAATTCCTCACTTCGATAACGTCACATTCTCATTTTAGCAAGTGTCGTAAATGACGCATTTTCATTCTGCATATGTCGCATTACGAACGACACCATGGAAACACTTGATACATCCTCTAGAACATGTTGGAAGGGGAAACCACATCATTTGACAAACTAAGAAAAATGTTTTGCCTTGAGAAATGGTCATCTTAACGAACTTTTGGAAGATCAACACTTCCCTACTCATATGCAAGGAGCACTAACGCTCCATGTCCATCTAGCAGGGAGCGTTGCAGCGCTTTGTTTCCAGTTATGAGGGAGCGTCGATTGGTTGAGAGAATCATGGGAAGAAATCCCCCTTATCTCTAAAGACAACTAGAGATGCTCCAAGTTGGTTTGGCTCGAATCCAAGAAGTAGGCTGCATCTAAGGGAGATGCCACAACTGATGGAGTCATATCCTCAACTTATTCCAAATATAACTAAGGTGGTTGAGCCTCTCAAATCCTATAAAAGGCAGCATTCTCATGGTGAAGAGAGGAGAATAATCAACAAAAATTATTGTCATTATGATCATGGATCTTTTGATCGAGGGGTTGGAAAAAGAGGACTTGGAGAGGTTGTTGCAACTACATCTACAGATTGTAACTGCCTTGTAATGTTCTCATTAATATATTCTTGGTCTATTTCCTTCAAGTTTGTGTATTGTTGCATATAAATGCCTATTATTGATAAATCTAGTTTAAACTAATCTTGGTAGAGTAGGAGGTCTGTGTTTTCTTCCCTATCTATTGGATTGAAAATATCATTAAGGAGCTTGAAGAACAAGTTCAACATGGATTAAGCGAGGACAAGCTTCAGAAAAAGGTACATCATACTTTCTTCCTCTTTTCCCTTTGACTATTTTAACTACATTTAAAGGAATATTAGTGTCCAATGTTACCATCTTTCTGTCTTGGTAGTAGGGGTCTAGAATCCAGGAGGATATTCACATGTCCGCAGGGGAATTTTCCTACAACATACCCTTTCATCTCTGTATCCGATCTGTGCCACTCCTTCTCACAATTGTGAATATGTTCAACTTGATCATACCCGATTTTAAAAGTGGGAATGTTAGTAGCTTTGGTTAGTTTCTTTTCCCCGAAGCATTCTATGAAGTATGTTGATACAATTGTCCACGTTTGAAGTATGGAGGAATGTGTTTCCCACCATCTTGCAACTTGACATGTGAAGGTTTCTGCTAGGCTTTGAGTCCTTCCTTGTTCGCCAATAGATTTTGAAACCTCTTCGACATGTGTTGAAGGTGAATTTCATTGATTATAACATAAAGTATTGCTTGTTCTATTGTCGGTCGGGATGAGGCTGGGATTATGTCGATGTTTCTTTTCTTACACTATAAGTATTGTTTGGATCGAAAAGCATGTCCTTGGATGTTTTCTGGGAATAACTTCAATGTACCAACAATCTTTTGCATGTGCTTCGTAGTTCTCTAATTTCCAATTATACAAGGCTGAGTCTGAATTATGCCCGACCAACATAGGAGATTCTCTAAAAATTTCTCCTTGTGCGCTCGATTCAACATAATCTTTTTTCTCATTGACTATTTGATAAAGGCACTGAGCTTCTTGATCCTCATCCCATGATTCGGTCCAAGGTTTTCCTTCTTTCGGGTCCAAAGGGATGATTATTTTTCGTTGGCTTCCTTTTAATTTGATTTTATCTCTTTCAAGGGAGATAATCGCTTTCATTTTTCGACCATATGGCCAACCGACAAGTGCTACATATGTTGGCATCCCCTCGACTCGGTTGATTACCTCAAAGTGAACTTGAGTCGGTATACCCATAATTTCAGTTTCGACATTTCTAAGTATATCGATGGGCTCTATCAGTCTTTGATCTGCCATCTTGGGGTAATTCAAATTTGGTGCTAATGCGAGTCAGACCATTCTTATCTATGTTTCTCATGGTAGGATATTGACTTGAGATCCAAAATCAACAACTACTTGTTTGATTAGTACTTCATTGATTTCCAGATCGACTCATGGGTCATAATATTTATGCTGACAAGAGAGATGTCTAACATCCTTGGAAGGTCTTTTCCCTTCTTTATATTCTCTTAATATGTTAAGCAAATCTAGCAATTGACCGATTGATTGTTTTTCCTTTAATAACTGTAGGAATTCTTGTATAGTATCATCATTTTGTCTTCCTTTATTTTGTTGGTCTTGGTTAGAATTCTTGAAGAATCTAATGGTTTCCCTCATGATTTGTTCTTCTTTATCTAGATTTGGGAGGAGGCCAACCTTTCCTCTCAGCTGGTCTTGTGAAGGGGTATTGATAATATCTCTCCCAACGCCAGACCTTGTGATGATATTTAAGTTTTTTGAATTGAATATTTCTTCTTTTGATATTGCCTGTAGAAGATTGACGTTTTTTCTAGTCATAATCTTGTCGAGTACTATTGGACGATATTCAAGTGAATGGTCGTCAACGCCACATATATTACAAAATTTTAGGTCTATCCTGTATTTTATTGGACAGTCTGGGCTAATATGGTCGTCCTTCCTGCAATTGTAATAGTAGGGTCGACCCCAACCAAGACCATGACCACCACGTCCTCATCCTCGACCGTAGTAATCATTTCTTCGACTGTAATTATTAGTTTGGTCAGTAGCTTATGTATGATACAATGTTTGTACATTGGCTCAATTTCTTGCATTTAAATAACATTCTGATGTTGTGTGACTATCAGTTTCACATATATGAAACCACTTAGTGTTCTTTACGTTGTGTGGGAAATCCTGCACATCATGGTCAGTTAATGCTTCACACATATTACAATATGTTTGAACTTGTATTATGTGAACATTTGTTATTACTAGCAGATGATCGGTGAGGCTATAAGTATCCTTTGTATGTCCTTCTTCACAACACGTAGTACACCATAATTCATTTCTTCTTATGGATATATTTTTTACGGTTTGTTGTAAATGCTCTATTTTTTCTTCCATGAGGAGGTCGACGGGCCGTCATTGTTCAACTCAATGTGTTGTGATTTTTGTAATGCATCTTCACAGGTAGTTATTTCGTACAGGCGTAATAGTGAACATATTTGTTGTATAAGACCAACTACGTACCATCGTACTAACAAACTCTGATCGATCGTGGTTGGTATTTGCCTCAAAATATCTTTGAATATTTTGTCATATTCTCGGACCAAATCGTCTGGTATTTGTTTTATTTCTTTCAATTTTTAAGCAGCCAAGTGTGTGACATATTGAACTTTGAAGAATTCTACGAAACTATTATTTATTTATGATTTTGAGCGATTCTTATTTTTTGTGTAATTCATAAGCCATGTTAAAGCACGATGTCGAAGGGCAACACCAAATTGTTCCATCTGCTTATCTTCGTTTGTGACGTCCACAACATCCCATAATTTATCACACACAAACCAATGTCTTATTAGGTCCTCATCCCGCTCATAGGTGGGGATGTGATTAAATCCCATTTTTTATTTTCTTTTTGGGAATAATTGTTTTTTGTGGTGTTTGGGTTACCACACTTTTCGACTAAGTTGTCGAGTATTCAATCGGTTTTTCTTGCATCGCCTCTTTTGTGGGTCAGTCTTCTACATGATGATATTCGAGAAATAACTGCTTCTTGTTGACTATGGAAAGTATTTCTTCAGTCTTAGAACTTTGGTCTTTGTACTCGACTAAACGTTTCTCCAATGGTTGTGTTGGTTCACAACTCTGATTTAGTAAATTACTTTCTTTTCTTGATACTAGATTTGGAAGGGGGGGCGAGTCAATGAGATCCTTGATTTGGATGAGCATGTTGTCTAATTAATTTTTTCCTGGCTCAACAATGAGCGTGTCTCGTAGATTTCCATGCTCGTCAATTCTATACCATAATCTTGCAAATTGGTCGTCTCTCTAAATTCTTTGCTGGAGGAACTCTTTTATTCATGGGCTAGTTTTCGGAATGGGGGAAGAGCGTGTCGTTGGTCTTGATTCTTCGTAATCCATGCTTTCAGGTCGGTCTTCCAGTTGATAGGAATTCATTCTAACTTCAATCAACTGTGCAACACTTCTTCCGTCGGGGGTTTTCGTGACTACTGTTATTTCCATCTCTGGTCGATTTATTTTAGACTCAGATTGCTCACACGCTCTATCAAGCTAACCCTCCTCGATCATTTTTCTATTTGACTTTTGAATATACCACAGGTTACAAAGCTATTCTCTTTTCTTTTTACTTTTATCCCATTCCAAAATATGGATGGCAGTAGCTTGCTTATGTGCTTGTTTTCCTCTTGATGACATTTATACTTCATTAATCACAACTCCTAGTATGATTTTCTTGCGACATCTCACAACTTCGACCGACCCCCCATCGTCGAACAGACTTACTCGAATTCAGTGTAATGTCCCTTTCCAAATAGGAGCTCTAGAGAGGAGGCTTAATGGTCTAAACCACCCCGTTAGACTATAGCCAGGGCCAGAAAGGGGTAAACAGGGTCACTAGAGGTCACTTTAGTCACCGATGTTATATTCGGAAAGTGGCATTGAGATAAAAAGGGTAAAAATCACTTTTAAGTCAGTATGAGCTAAAAATAGAAGTCAATAGTGAATTAGGGTTTCAATAGTGATTTAGGGTTTTGGAAAGCTATCAAGGAAAGGTCAGCAACCTAATTCATCATTTATGCAGATTATGACTTGTCATTGAGGAGAAGAGGCGAATCTCAAGAGAGATAGTTCAGTGGATTCCAGGAGGAAGACACCAGTTGGCTGATTTAGTTATTGAGAGACACACCCTAGTCATTGAGAAGATCATTCAGGTCTTCCATCATTATTCAACAGTAGTTACACGGTGTTCAGCAGCAAGGGCGCATTCATCTAGAGTGAGGGTCCAGCTTCTGAGAGCGTTTTTAGTCGACTTATCCCATACAGGGAGAATTCTGAGATTTCCCTCCAACCCATTTGACAGGAGGGAAAGGTGCAAATTTTTCCTAGTTCCTCATCATATTCTGACGGAGGAATCAACTGCGAGGCATTTTCCAGACTTGGACGTGTGACACTTTTGGTGGGCACATTTGGGGTTCCGGAGCGAGCACCTGACCAGATTCAGGGAAACCCTTCCGACCCATTTCCCAGTAGACCAAGGTGGTCGCTTTGAGACACATCTTGTCTGATTCTGATGGTGGAATCACTAGGACACATTTTGCCAGAAGAAGAGGGGTGCATTCCCCCAGGGGTATCCATCCGGGTTCCAGATTCATCAACAGAGGTGTCTGACAAATACCAGTACTGAGGACTAGAGCAGGGTGCATCATTTGGGACAATTTCCAGTCCACCCAGGGAAAACTTTCTAGACTTCTAGCAGTTACCGTCAGAGCTGCCATAGTCCCAACACATCCATTGATTCCACAGGGCTCCCATATTCTAGGTATTATCTTTCAGTTACTTATTTGTATTTCAGCTAAGATCCTTTGTCTATTGATCTAGTCAAGTATTGTCAGTTTATTCAACCATTTTGTAATCCACAGAGATATCATAATACAAAATTTACAGTCCTTTGTCGCGTTTATTATTTGTATGATCATTTAAATGTTGTAAACCATTGATCCTACACACACATTAGCAGCGTTTCCTGGACTAGCCAAGTCAGGAACATTACAGTGGTATCAGAGCTTTAGTCCTGCCAGCCTGTGACTAAAGACAATGAGTGTAGTAGAAGACCTTGAGGGTCATGAACAAGTAGGTGACGAATATGTCACTTACAACAGGCATAAGGAAAGAAGGCATAGGCCTGATTTTCCTTCTTTTCCTCCTAGCTCGGAGGAAGAAGAAGAGGCACACAGAGAAGCAGAGAAAAGGGCAGAGCGTGAGGCTGAGCGCGAGATAGAGAGGATGCTAGGAGAATGATATGAGTGACCAGAGGGCAGTGGCAAGGCCCCTATAGATCCAAATACAACTTTCATGCAGGTTATAAACAATATGTTATCTAGTCAACAGACCATGTCTCGGTCCTTGGCACAGGTGATTGATAGATTGGCTAGAGTGGGCACCCCAGACACACAAGTCTCGCATGCAGCACAGGGGAACTCAGGAGCAAGCAGTAGACCCCAGTCACCCTCTCGCACATACACCTCTGTGAGTAGGATTCCCAGACCCTTGTTTCCCAATTTCCAGAGGGAAGCCCCAGTAGTAGCACCGCCACCAATAGCACAGAGGCCACCCACTCATGCAGACAACATTGTAGAGTATAGGAGGGAGTATGCAACATTGGTTCATGACTGTTAGAGTATAGAAGATTGTGCTCATTTTACCATTGACGATACCCTCATCACCCAACCACATGCCGAAGCCACCCACCAAGCACCTTGACCTTGACAGAGAAGAGAATCCTAGTAGCAATCCAATAGCCAAGATAGGCTAATGCACCAAGCAAGAATAGAACCCAATCTGATCATATAATCCCACCCAGAGGCTAGCCCACACCTTCCCAGAAACTTGCGCACAAGTTGCAATCGCACCTGCACAGATCTAGTTCACTCTGCAACTATTGAGATGAGAATAATGAGAATTGGCACCCTGTATTTATAGTAGTCTGGGTAGTTTAACTGGGGCCGACTTCTCCTTTTGGGTATTAATAAATTCATATTAAATATATTTCTGTAGCCGACAACCTGTCTAGGGTTTTCTTCATTTCTTTTCTTCCTTCCGGAGTATTCTAATCTCGTCATAGGTCACAATAGAGGTTCATACCTTTCGAATCTACCATAATATTAACACTCCCTCCTAGCTAGGGAGGTATGGTCTTGAGCACAATAGACCATTCAACTGGTAGCAACACGAGCACCGTAATTATTATCCAACTGGATAATCTTCTATGACAACTGGTACAATATCAATTGATAGAACACACCTGTGTCTATTCAGGTAGTACACAACTACTCAAATTGTGACATAGTCACAAACAGTAGAACAAATCCACCATAGTAGTATATCTCTACTGTCTAGAGACAAGCAGTCTTCGGGTCAATCTTTCACTCACATCTGTGAGTTCTGAAAGAATATCTACCTCATGAATAGTGGAACATATCCACCATAGTAGTTTACATCTACTGTCATATATTCTTCATAACAAACATCTGATAGCAACTTGCATAGAAACAATGTTATGATAAAAACTAAATCATTTGGGCCAATCTTTCACTCATGTCTGTGAGATATTAAAGAATATCTGCCCTCAGTATAGAACATCAACAATGGGCTATCTGCCCCATTCTTCTCAAACAAGGAAGAAGGATTATTTCTGATTTATGAGCCTAGACCATTCCTCACCCTGGGCCATTCTTCCTACACTAGTCAAAGTGCACCCTCGACATGATGTATAAACCCTAAGGAATGTTTGGACCATTCCCCACCCTGGGCCATTCCTCCCACACTAATCAAAGTGCACCCTGGAGAGAATGTACAACCCTAAGGAATGTCTGTCCCTGATTGCTGAGCCTGGACCATTCCCCACCCTGGGTCATTCCTCCTACACTAATCAAAGTGCGCCCTGGTGAGAATGTATAACCGTAAGGAATGACTTTCCAGACCATTTCCTCCGTTAACCACAAGAGGAAAATATTGTCCTGCATCAACCTCCAAAACGGACCATTCCTCATGTTAACCACAATGAGAAATCGTTGTCCAGCGAGGCGGGCCAGTCCAAATATTCTTAAATTTTCTATGTTAGGTTTCTTACCTAAGAATGCTTCTTCTGGTGTCATGTCCTTCAATATGCGATGAGGGCTTCTATTCTATACATATATTGTCGTCATTGCTTCCTCTCCCCATAGAAACATGGATAGACCTTGATCGTTCAATAGGGATTTTATCGTTTCTTCGATAGATCTGTTCTTTCTTTCTGCTACATCGTTTTGTTGAGGATTATGAGGAACATTCAGCTCCCTCCTAATCCCTGCTGATTTGCAGAATGCGATGAACTCCTTCGAGGTGTATTCTCCTCCATTATCTGTTCTTAATGTCTTGATCTTCTTGTTCGCAAGGTTTTCTATTTCTGCCTTGAATTCTTGGAACTTGCTGAATACTTCATCTTTTGATTTCAGTAGGTACAACCACATCTTTCTTGAATAGTCATCTATGAAGATTACGTAGTAGAGAGATCCTCCTAGAGATCTGACTGGCATTGGACTACAAACATCTGAGTGTATTAGATCTAGGATTTCCTTTGATCTGTTGTTGTTGCTTGGGAATGGTTTCTTGATATTCTTCCCAAGGGCACATCCTTTGCAAATTCCTTCATGTGTGGATTTCAATTCTGGCATTCCTTCAACCATTTTTCTAAGGAAAGGTAATGCTTGATAATTGATACGAGCGTACCTTCTATGCCAAAATTCATTAGGGTTGACTTCGTCATGTACTAGGGCTTCTTCATTTTGTTCTAGTAGTTTATACAAATTTCCTTCACGACTTCCAATAACCCTAGCATCCTCTACGCTGGAATTCTTATGCCATGATAACACCTTTCCATCCATGAAGGATATTATGTTTCCTTTGTCTTCTAAACATGATATCGATACAAGATTCTTTTCCAAACTAGGTACATATAAAACATTGCTTAAGTGAACATGATTACTTGATTCCTACTTGACAGAGGCTTGTCCAAATCCTTCGACGGGGTAAGTGCTTTTGTCTCCAAGATCCACTTTGTACGATGTCTTTCTCTCATTTAGATTTGAGAGTCTGGATTGATCTCCCGTCATGTGCCTGGAAGTTCCACTGTTGATTATCCACATATCATCTTCAATCGTCCCGGTAAGTGCTGAGTAGTGTAAAAGACTAATTGCTTCACACATGTCTTCGATTGACTAGTAACTGGTCATGCCTTGATCCAAAACTTCAACTTCGTCATTTCTATCTTCTGAGAGAGCCAAGAGGTGTGTTGAATTAGGGCACATCTGAATATCTTCTTCTTGGGAGAGATGCTCCATCACAAGGTGCCAGATCGAAGATTTAGGGTTTCTGCAATTGCTTCTGCTAGTAACCCTAGCTGCAGTGTTTTTGGAAGTTGCTCCTGCTAGTAACCCTAGCGACAGTTCCTCAACGAGCTCAATATCTAGCGGCTATACTTCCTTCCAGTGTTTTAGGATAATTGAAGGGGGTGTGGGCCCATGACCTGTTAGAATATAGAAGATTGTGCTTGTTTTACCATTGACGATACCCTCGTCACCCAACCAAAGGCCGAAGCCACCCTCTGAGCACCTTGACCTTGACAGAGAAAAGAATACTGGTAGCAATCCAATAGCCAAGATAGGCTAATGCACCAAGCAAGAATAGAACCCAAGCTGATCATATAATCCCACCCAGAGGCTAGCGCACACCTTCCCAGAAACATACACACAAGCTGCAACTGCACCTACGCAAATCTAGTTCACTCTACAACTGCTGAGATGAGAATAATGAGAACTGGCACCCTGTATTTATAGTAGTCTGGGTAGTTTAACGGGGGCCGACTTCTCCTTCTGGGTATTAATAAATTCATATTAAATATATTTCTGCAGCCGACAACCTGTCTAGGGTTTTCTTCATTTCTTTGCTTCCTTCTGGAGTATTCTAATCTCGTCATAGGTCACAATTGAGGTTCATACCTTTCAAAGCTACCATAATATTAACACTCCCTCCTAGCTAGGGAGGTATGGTCTTGAGCACAATAGACCATTCAACTAGTAACAACATGAGCACCATCATTATTATCCAACTGAATAATATCCTATGACAACTGGTACAATATCAATTGATAGAACACACCTGTGTCTATTTAGGTAGTACACAACTACTCAAACTGTGACACATAGTAACAAACAGTGGAACAAATCCACCACAGTAGTATATCTCTACTGTCTGGAGACAAGCAGTCTCTGGGCCAATCTTTCACTCACATCTGTGAGTTCTGAAATAATAT
Organism: Picea glauca; assembly: GCA_000966675.3. NCBI lineage: Eukaryota > Viridiplantae > Streptophyta > Pinopsida > Pinales > Pinaceae > Picea > Picea glauca. The sequence continues at coordinate 175,156 of JZKD02S1596185.1, forward strand.
CTGCCTCATGAACAGTGGAACATATCCACCACAGTAGTTTACATCTACTGTCATATATTCTTCATAACAAACATCTGATAGCAACCTGCATAGAAACAATGTTATGATAAAAACTAAATCATCTGGGCCAATCATTCACTCACGTCTGTGAGATATGAAAGAATATTTGCCCTCAGTATAGAACATCAGCAATGGGCTATCTGCCCCATTCTTCTCAAACAAGGAAGAAGGATTATTTTTTAGTTCTGAGCCTAGACCATTCCTCACCCTTGTCCATTCTTCCTACACTAGTCAAAGTGCAGCCTCGACAGAATGTATAAACCCTGAGGAATGTTTGGACCATTCCCCACCCTGGGCCATTCCTCCTACACTAATCAAAGTGCACCCTGGAGAGAATGTACAACTCTATGGAATGTCTGTCCCTGATTGCTGAGCCTGGACCATTCCCCACCCTGGGCCATTCCTCCTAAACTAATCAAAGTGTGCCCTGGAGAGAATGTATAACCCTAAGGAATGACTGTCTGGACCATTTCCTCCGTTAACCATAAGAGGAAAAGATTGTCCTGCATCAACCTCCAAAATGAACCATTCCTCATGTTAACCACAATGAGAAATTGTTGTCCGACGAGGCGGGCCAGTCTTCTTGAGTAACCCTCAAGAAGAGAGACTGCCCTAGACCACTCCCCATGTTAACCACAATGGGAATTCGATGTTTATGATACATCAGCAATCAGACTACCTCCCATGTTAACCACAATGGGAAGTCATTGTCCGTCAGAAATCTCAATCCACTTTCCGAACAGGAAAGAATTTGTCCAATCTGGACTATTTTTCAATTACAAAGATAAATAATATTTTCAATGCTCCCTCCTAACTGGAGAGTTATTTAAATCACAAAAATAAATGTTTTTCAAGAATATTTTTCCGTACCTTCACCTATCTTGGAGAATCTTCCCTTTCAGCTAAGGAAGTTATTTCCACGATCCCCATCTTCTCTCGGAAAAATGAAAACTTGATTCTGGATAGAGGTTTTGTTAGGATGTATGTTGTCTGCTCATCAGTGGGGATATACTTGAGCTTTACCTCTCCTTCTTGGACTTTATCTTGAATAAAGTAGTATTTGATCTCAATGTGCTTCGACCTTTCATGAAACACTGGATGTTCTGATAATCTTATACAACTCTGATTATCACAATATATTATGGTCAACTCTGGAGTCTGATCAAATAAATTGGAGATTAACTTCCTTAGCCATACTTCTTATGTGCATGCTTCACAAGTTGCCATATACTCTGCTTCCATTGTACTGAGTGTGATAGACTTCTGTTTCATGCTGCCCCAAGATATCATAGCGGAGCCCAAGTTAAAACACATACCTGAAGTACTCTTTCTGTCTTTTGCACTTCCTGCCCAATCAGAGTCTGTGAATCCATGAAGTTACATATCACTGGATGCGGTATATCTCAAGCCATAGATTATTGTCCCATGAATATATCTTAGGACATGCTTTGCAGCTATCCAATGCTCTTGTCTAGGTTCTACCCTAAACTGACTTAATGTATTTACAACAAAGCAAATATCTGGTCGAGTATTTACCAAATACATCAATGATCCAATTAGTTGTTGATATAGAGATGGATCTACTGGATCGGAATCTGTGACTTTCACTTTTCTTATATCCGCATTCATAGGAGTGTCCATGGTCTTACAGTCCATCATTCCAAACTTCTGAAGGATCTTTATTGCGTACTTTCCTTGTCCAAGGAATATTTCATCATGCTTCTGCCATACTTCTAGTCCCAAGTAATAATGCATGAGACCTAGATCTTTCATATTAAATTCAGAGGCTAATTCCTTCTTGCACTGAATAATTAGAGATTCTTCACCTGTTATGAATAGATCATCAACATATAATAATAGAGTCTGAGGTGCGTTATCCACGACTTTGTAATAAAGGTTTGGATCTACACGACTCTTGAGGAAACCAAGTCTTGTTAGATAGTTGTCCATTCTGGCGTACCAAGCCCTTGGAGCTTGTTTGAGTCCATATAGAGATTTCTTGAATATGCAAACATGAGTGTCTCTGGAATGTACCTCGAATCCTTGAGGTTGTTCAATATACACTTCTTCTTCAATAACTCTATTGAGGAAGGTTGTCTTTACATCCATCTGGTGTAGATTCCATCCCATGGAAGCGACAAGAGATATGATAGTTCTGATGGAGGTATACCTTGCCATCGGAGCAAAGGTTTCGTCATAATCTTCTCCCTCCTTATGGGAGAACCCTTTGGCCATGAATCTTGCCTTATATTTATCCACGCTTTCGTCCGCTGCATGTTTGATCTTGTATACCCATTTTGAGGTTACCACTGATTTTTCTTTAGGTCTAGGTACAATTTCCCATACTTCATTTTTCATAATGGATTGATTTTCTTCTGCCATAGCTTCTTTCCATTGTCCCTTTTGGACTGCTTCTTCAAATGTAGTAGGTTCTGCATCTAGAAGTTTCGTCATGTATGCTGCATAATTTGAGAATCTTTTCATCTATTACTCTTTTTGGATGTTCCTTCTGGAACCTTGATTCTTTCTGCGTCTTGTAATGTAGCTTCAAGCCAAGCTGGTCGCTTCTTGGTTTTTGGTATGATATCTTAATCAATGTTCTCACCTGTTTCCATAGGATAATCAGGGTAATCCTTTTCATTATTTTCGTTTTCTGTGTTTTCTTCATTTGGTTCTTCAAGTTCCTCTTCTTCTATAGTTTCTTCGATGGATTTCCTTAAGGCCATCTTTTCATTGAATGTTATGTCTCTGCTAAGTTCTTTCTTGTGTTTTTTTGGAATATATATTCTATAGGCTTTGGATGAATCACTATATCCCATGAATATCCCCTTCTTTCTTGAGGGTTCTAGTTTATTCCTTTTATCTTTGGGAATATGAGAGTAAATTGGACATCCAAATATTCTTAGATTTTACACGTTAGGTTTCTTACCTAAGAATGCTTCTTCTGGTGTCATGTCCTTCAATATGCGATGAGGGCTTCTGTTCTGTACATATATTGTCATCATTGCTTCCTCTCCCCATAGAAACATGGATAGACCTTGATCATTCAATAGGGATTTTATCGTTTCTTCGATAGATCTGTTCTTTCTTTCTGCTACATCATTTTGTTGAGGATTATGAGGAAAAGTCAGCTCCCTCCTAATCCCTGCCAATTTGCAGAATGCAATGAACTCCTTCGAGGTGTATTCTCCTCCATTATCTGTTCTTAATGTCTCGATCTTCTTGTTCACAAGGTTTTCTATATCTGCCTTGAATTCTTGGAACTTGCTGAATACTTCGTCTTTTGATTTCAGTAGGTACAACCACGTCTTTCTTGAATAGTCATCTATGAAGATTACGTAGTAGAGAGATCCTCCTAGAGATCTGACTGGCATTGGACCGCAAACATCTGAGTGTATTAGATCTAGGATTTCCTTTGATCTGTTGTTGCTGCTTGGGAATGGTTTCTTGATATTCTTCCCAAGGGAACATCCTTTGCAAATTCCTTCATGTGTGGATTTCAATTCCGGTATTCCTTCAACCATTTTTTTGAGGAAAGATAATGCTTGATAATTGATATGAGCGTACCTTCTATGCCAAAGTTCATTAGGGTTGAATTCATCATGTACTAGGGCTTCTTCATTTTGTTCTAGTAGTCTATACAAATTTCCTTCATGACCTCCAATAACCCTAGCATCCTCTATGCTAGAATTCTTATGCCATGATAAAACCTTTCCATCCATGAAGGCTATTCTATTTCCTTTGTCTTCTAAACATGATATCGATACAAGATTCTTTTCTAAACCAGGTACATATAAAACATTGCTTAAGTGAACATGATTACATGATTCCAACTTGACGGAGGCTTGTCCAAATCCTTCGACGGGGTAAGTGCTTTTGTCTCCAAGATCCAATTTGTACGATGTCTTTCTCTCATTTAGATTTGAGAGTCTAGCTTGATCTCCTGTCATGTGCCTGGAAGCTCCACTATCGATTATCCACATATCATCTTCAATCGTCCCGGTAAGTGTTGAGTAGTGTAAAAGACTGATTTTTTCACACATGTCTTCGATTGACTGGTAACTGGTCATGCCTTGATCCAAAACTTCAACTTCATCATTTCTGTCTTCTAAGAGAGCCAAGAGGTGCGCTGAGTTAGGGCACATCTAAATATCTTCTTCTTGGGTGAGATGCTCCATGACAAGGTGTCGGATTGAAGATTTAGGGTTTTTGCAACTGCTTCTACTAGTAACCCTAGCTGGAGTGTTTTTGGAAGCTGCTCTTGCTAGTAACCCTAGCGACAGTTCCTTAACGAGCTCAATATCTAGCAGTTATGCTTCCTTCCAATATTTTAGGCTAACTGAAGGGGGTGTAGGCCCATAACTTGTTAGAATATAGAATATTGTGCTCGTTTTACCATTGACGATACCCTCGTCACCCAACTAGAGGCCGAAGCCACCCTCCGAGCATCTTGATCTTGACAGAGAAGAGAATCCTCGTAGCAATCCAATAGCCAAGATAGGCTAATGCACCAAGCAAGAATAGAACCCAAGCTGATCAGATAATCCCACCCAGAGGCTAGCGCACACCTTCCCAGAAACTTGCACACAAGCTGCAACTGCACCTGCACAGATCCAGTTCACTCTGCAACTACTGAGATGAGAATAATGAGAAATGGCACCCTGTATTTATAGTAGTCTGGACAGTTTAACGGGGGCCAACTTCTCCTTCTGGGTATTAATAAATTCATATTAAATATATTTCTACAACCGACAACCTGCCTAGGGTTTTCTTCATTTCTTTGCTTCCTTCCAGATTATTCTAATCTCCTCATAGGTCACAATAGAGGTTCATACCTCCCGAAGCTACCATAATATTAACACTCCCTCCTAGCTAGGGAGGTATGGTCTTGAGCACAATAGACCATTCAACTGGTAGCAACATGAGCACCATCATTATTATCCAACTAGATAATCCCCTATGACAACTGGTATAATATCAATTGATAGAACACACTTGTGTCTATTCAGGTAGTACACAACTACTCAAACTGTGACACATAGTCACAAACAGTGGAACAAATCCACCATAGTAGTATATCTCTACTGTCTGGAGACAAGCAGTCTTTGGGCCAATCTTTCACTCACATCTGTGAGTTCTGAAAGAATATATGCCTCACGAATAGTGGAACATATCCACTACAGTAGTTTACATCTACTGTCATATATTCTTCATAACAAACATCTGATAGAAACCTGCATAGAAACAATGTTATAATAAAAATTGAATTAGCTGGGCCAATCTTTCACTCACGTCTCTGAGATATGAAAGAATATCTGCCCTCAGTATAGAACATCAGCAATGGGCTATCTGCCCCATTCTTCTCAAACAAGGAAGAAGGATTATTTCTGATTTCTGAGCCTGGACCATTCCTCACCCTGGGCCATTCTTCCTACACTAGTCAAAGTGCAGCCTCTACAGAATGTATAAACCCTAAGGAATGTTTGGACCATTCCCCACTCTGGGCCATTCCTCCTACACTAATCAAAGTGCACCCTGGAGAGAATGTACAACCCTAAGGAATGTCTGTCCCAGATTGTTGAGCCTGGACCATTCCCCACCCTAGGCCATTCCTCCTACACTAATCAAAGTGCACCCTGGAGAGAATGTATAACCCTAAGGAATGATTGTCCAGACCATTTCCTCAGTTAACCACAAGAGGAAAATATTGTCCTGCATCAACCTCCAAAACAGACCATTCCTCATGTTAACCATAATGAGAAATCGTTGTCCGACAAGGTGAGCTAGTATTCTTGAGTAACCCTCAAGAAGAGAGACATCCCTAGAACAATCCTCATGTTAACCACAATGGGAAGTCATTGTCTATGATACATCAGCAATTAGACTACCTCCCATGTTAACCACAATGGGAAGTCACTGTTTGTCAGAAATCTCAATCCACTTTTCGAACAGGAAAGAATCTGTCCAATCT